>CM031919.1:32221180-32450971 GCA_018703695.1 Prunus fruticosa
CTTGGAGGACGGTGTCAAAAAACTCACTTGAGGGGTGGAAGTAAATCCATCTCAAGAATATTCAACCATTTGGTCCAGATTTTTATGGGTACGGTGATGTCGTCCAGAAAAGATCAGCCCATCAATAAAATGAAAAGGAAACGTGGGTTTTGACATACAGGCATAACAAAAGAACTGAAAAGTGAAAGCACCAACCTTTGTTTGGTTCTGGTATCCACTGCTGCACAAAACATATTTGCAACAAATTTACTAGAAGCACACTGCTCACTCAACTTCTTCATCGTTGTTTATCACTTTCCTTAACTGAGTTCCAGTTGGAGGAGACGGTCCTCTTCGTTTTTCGTTCTTCATCTCCCTCCTCTGTCAATCCTGTGAACTGAAATCTCAGCCAATTAAGAAAAATCATTGTTTTGGTTCTATTTGAAATGGGTTTCATCAGTTGAAGGGATTCTGCAGAAATGAGAAAATGTGAGAGGATCCAACTTTGTCTGTAGGCTGATGAGATGAGAGAAAAGTTTTTGTTTTGTTTCTTTTACAAGTTTTAATAATTTATTAATATTTATAATTGAGCTAATAAAAATACTCTTGAAAATGCATTCATGTGTCCAATTATTTTGCCAATAATAATATTCTTGAACAAGTGAGTTAAATTAAAATTCAGGACACAAGTAAAAATTAAAAGAGAAGAAGCGATATTTTTCTGAAAATGGGAGGACCCAGGGATCAAGTTGCCAACCATGCATTATCGGCCACATTTCTTCTTTTCTTCTTTTTCTTAGGATGTGTCATCTGAACACATGCCCATATATTTTGACTGTGGGGTTATAGCTTTGGGCCAAGTGGTAACCAAAAGAACACCAAATCTCGTATAAGTTTCCACAACAAGCATGCGTCTCTGTACCCCGAAGAAAATAGGGCTGGGATCGGGACATCAAAAAAATTGAGAACCTCAAAGATACATGAATTATTTATGTATATTTGAGGTGTATCCATTTGGGCCTTAAACTGAACATTCTATTTTTGCATGCAATGTAAAATGCAATTGAAATATAAATTCTAGGAGAATATGTTAAATAAGTTTTGTTTTTAGTTTAAGAAAACTAGTTCGAAAACCCCACCTGCAGAGGTAAAGGCAATGGTCTGATGACCGAATAGAGAGAATGGTTTGCAGTGAGGTCCATGGCTGCATAAAAAAAAAAAAATAAGACAAAAAACAAAAAAGTTTGCTCACGATAGCAGAAAGATAAGTTTAGAAATTTGCTCAATAAAATTATTTGAGGAATGCGCAATAGAAAGAGACTATTGGCATGTTCACTAATCCGGAATTGAATTATGAGGAATTGAATTGAGGATCAATTGAATTGAGGAGGAGTTGGATTGAGGAGACATTAGATTCTAATTCTGAATGAAGTTATTTACTAAACCATATGGATTAGAGGGGAGTCAGATTTAATTCTGATTGAAGTTGTTTACTAAACCATAAAGAATTGAGGTATAAAGCGGTACTAATTACTAAAATGTCCTCATTTTTTGGTTAAAAGGAGATCCGTATTTGGTATTTCGAAATTTGTGTGTCAGGATATAAACGAGGAAAAAAGACGTTTAATTCCTACCGGCTGAATTCTCCAGGAATTAAAATACCACCTCCCATTCGCAGGAATTTAATTTTCCTCCAAAATCGGGTATTCAATTCCTTAGTTTCCGCTGCCCCGCCTTGCGGTCACTTTTTCAAATTTTTATGCGAAGTAAATGGAAGGAATTCTCCATAGATCGGAATTCAATCCCCCCCTAAA
Organism: Prunus fruticosa; assembly: GCA_018703695.1. Taxonomy (NCBI): domain Eukaryota; kingdom Viridiplantae; phylum Streptophyta; class Magnoliopsida; order Rosales; family Rosaceae; genus Prunus; species Prunus fruticosa. Next base: position 32,222,974 of record CM031919.1, read on the forward strand.
ACCGAATTCCAATTCTGAGTTAGTAAACATGCCATATTGTTTGTACCAAAATTTGCACTTTTTGGCCAAAGTCTCCATTTTAGCCAAAATGCATTTGGACTTATTTTTTACTCATTCAGCCCAACTGGCTATTCAGGCTCCACTTGCCAAAGAATTGGAAAATAAGCCCATCGTTCGTACCAAAAATCGAATTTTTGCCTAAAATGGAAGATAATTTTCCCATGAACATCAAAATGGCCAAAGTCTGGCTAGAGTGCATTGCTCCGAGTAGACTGGGTGAGCTCAAAATTCAACTTCCACCGCTCAAATCAATTTTCGTCTCTTCATGAGAGATGTTCATCTCTATGTCTACTGCACCATATCCAAATTTGGGTTTATTTGGATAAATTTGGGATCCTCGAGACATCAAAACATCAGAAGCATACCAAGAACAGTGAAAGGGTGAAAACAGTGGCAGTTCTGGCCCTAATTATGGCCCACTTCTGGCCCCGCTTCCAGTCCTCAAATGAACATTCATCCTTCATGAAAGTTGTTCATTTGGATGTCGACTAACTACATATCCAAATTTGGGTTTATTTGCAGAAATTTGGGATCCTCGAGACATCAAACATCAGAAGCATACCGTCAGAAAGGCCCCCCGAAGGGTGAAAACAGTGGCAATTCAGGCCTAATTATGGCCCAATTCTGGCCAGCTTCCAGTCCTCAAATGAACATTCATCCTTCATGAAAGTTGTTCATTTGGATGTCTACTACGTCATATCAGAATTTGGAGTCATTCGGAGAAATGTGGGATCCTCACGACATCAAATATCAGAAGCATACGAGGCAACAGCTGAAGCTGAAAAGTGGATGTCAATTCTGGCTAACTACTGCCCAATTCTGGCCTGCTTCAGTCCTCAAATGAACATTCGTCCTTCATGAAAGTTGTTCATTTGGATGTCTACTACATATCTGAATTTGGCATCATTTACACAAGTATTGAATCTTCAGAGTATTAATCATGATTTCTGTTCGTGACAGGAGTCTTGTGAGGTAGTCAGTTGCTAAATCAGATTCTCTATTGCTCAAAATAGAATTAAGTTCTTCATGAATGTTGTTCCTACTCTACGGTGGAGGTCAATATTCGAAATTTGCAGCATTGGATCAATCTGAGCATCCCCAGTTTATTATGCATCAAGACATGTTAAGTAAGGAGAAACTCAATGGCTGCAAATAAAAGTTTCCCACAGGAAACTTCATTATAGTAGTTGATTAAGAAGAAAACCAACCCCCCCCAAAAATTAAAACAAACCAAAGTTACGGATGAGCACGTGTTCACTTCATCAAATGGAGAAAACAAAACAGCAAGCGGGCCCCAAGGAACGAACAAAAAAAAGCAGAGACGGCGGCCACCACCCCACCACCCCCCCCAGCAACCAGCCACCACCCCCGGCCCACCCACCAAACCCACAAACCGGCAACCAAAAGAAAAAGGAACGTCTCCCACGCCCACGTGAGAAGCCCGGAGAAAGCAAAAAAAAATCAAAAAAAAAGGGAACAATGGGCAAAAGGATGGACGAACGGTAGTGATCATTATGGCAATACAAAATTAATGAATAAACAAGCTACCATGACCCGGAACAAATGAAGTGGACATATGAAAGCTGGGAGATTTGGCAAATCAAAGGCTAGATTGAGAGCATTGGCTACAAATACAAGACAACCGAACACTAAGAAAGCTATCTCGACACACCAACAACCAACAAAACAAATACAAAAGAAACAATCAGTTCACTTATCATTCTAGCCTTCAATAGAAGCAAAGCCAACAAAGGTACCAAGGACCTTCAAAGCTATTCTTGAGATCCTCTAGAGGTTTTAAGCCTCAGAACTCAACTTGATTATAGCTCTCCTGCCAATTTCAACATTGGTGAGACTTTCCAACTAATATTTTATTAGTTGAAGGTGCAGCCAATCCAGTCCCACCTGGCAGTCGAGTCCAGCCACACAATCCAGTTGCATCCTAGCTTGACTAAAATAGTCTCAGAAATGGCATTTGAGGCAGAATTCAGAAGTCAAGATATTTTGATGTATTTCCTTAGGACTTCCTTTCATTTCCTATTATGTATTTCAAACAGTTTCTCCTTGAGCTTGTTTTTATTTTCAAACACTTGTATTTTTGCTTTACTTCCAGTTTTATTTAGATAAATTATGAAGTCCTTACCAGTCTAAGGCATAGAAAAGAACTTACTTGGGAGATATTCCTCACCCAAATTCACAATCGTTTGTTCAAAGTCAATAGCTTGGGGCGAGTTATTCTTATTTTCAAGTCCGTTAGAATCTGAAAAGTTGCTAACGGTGGCACGCTCGCACACTAAAGAAAGTTAATTTATCGACCAATCATGGTCTTTGAATTAATGGGGAACTTTACCCTACCATCACAGGTACTAAACACAAAAATAGGTGAATAACTTGTGATGTCCTTGTGAATAACTTCATCACAAAGAATATTGAAACGGTTTCCATCTACCCCACCATTATTTAATTCTTCTTTCAATCAACTCACTTGTGATGAAGTCTCTCCATTGATGAAGTGAAAACTTTTATTTGGAGCCATTGAGTTTCTCCTTCTTTAACATGTCTTGATGCATAATAAACTGGGATGCTAGATTGATCCAATGCTGCAAATTTCGGATATTTTGACCTCCACGTAAGTAGGAACAACATTCATGAAGAACTTAATTCTATTTGAGCAATAGAGAATCCTGATTTAGCAACTGACTGGTCCTCACAAACTGCTGTCACGAACAGAAATCATGATTAATACTCTGAAGATTCAATACTTGTGTAAATGATGCCAAATTCGGATATGTCGTATAGACATCCAAATGAACAACTTTCATGAAGGAACGAATGTTCATTTGAGGACTGGAAGCCGGACAGAATTGGGCCATAATTAGACCAGAATTACACACTGTTTTCAGCTTTCGCGGTTGCTGGTATGCTTCTGATATTTGATGTCGTGAGGATCCCACGTTTATCCGAATGACTCCCAAATTCTGATATGTCGTAGTAGACATCCAAATGAACAACTTTCATGAAGGATGAATGTTCATTTGAGGACTGGAAGCTGGCCAGAATTGGGCCATAATTAGGCATGAATTGCCACTATTTTCACCCTTCACTGTTGTTGGTATGCTTCTGATGTTTGATGTCTCAGGATCCCAAATTTATCCAAATAAACCCAAATTTGGATATGGTGCAGTAGACATAGAGATGAACATCTCTCATGAAGAACGAAAATTGATTTGAGCGGTGGAAGATGAATTTTGAGCTTACCCCATCTAACTCTAGCAATGCCCTGCCTAGCCATATTTTGGCCATTTTGATGTTCATGGGAAAATTATCTTCCATTTTAGGCAAAAGTTCGATTTTTGGTACAAACAATGGGCTTATTTTCCAATTCTTTGGCAAGTGGAGCCTGAATAGCCAGTTGAGCTGATGAGTAAAAAATAAGTCCAAATGTATTTTGGCTAAAATAGAGAGTTTGGCCAAAAAGTGCAAATTTTGGTACAAACAATGCCCCGGTTTTTCACTCAATTTGGGCAAAATTTATGAAAATTATAGTTTTAGCAAAATTTGCCGAGTCAGTATGTGGATGGATGAAAAATGCATGGCCATATGAAAAAGTGTAGAATTTGATGCAAATTTGACAATGTGCCCCCGCGTCTCGCTAATTCAAGCAAACATACCAAAATTGTGATGCTATTCGCCCATTTTTTGCGTGTTTCGATACCATCTTGACCCTGCTCTCAGCTGTTTCTGCCACTATTTGGCTCAATTCTAAATGTTCTTGCCTACTTTTTAGCTTCTCTGGCGTTGCAGCGTTTTGGCTCAGTTCTAATCTTCTGGCGCTCTGGCTTGCTTCGGCTAGCTTTGGCTATTCTGAGTGTTTTGGCTTAGTTCCGGCTGTTCCAGCAGCATTTTGGCTCAGTTCTGGCTGTTCCAGCAGCGTTTTGGCTCTGTTCTGGCTGTTCTGGCACAAATTCTGCATGAATTTACAATTCCGCCACTAATTCTGGCTGAAATTATAATTCTACCCTCAATTCTGGCTGAAATTATAATTCTGCCACCAATTCTGGCTGAAATTACAATTCTGCCACCAATTCTGGCTGAAATTATAATTCTGCCATGAATTCTGGCTGAAATTACAACTCTCCACCAATTCTGGCTGAAATTATAATTCTGCCACCAGTTCTGCCTGAATTTATTCATTAGTCTAGCTAAAATAGAGCACTCAAACCTTGCACCACAAGGGGAGGCCAACCATGTTTCACTCCAAACCTTGATTTCTTTGCATTTTCAACATGAATCTCATGTTTTTGTAGGCCATGAAGTGATTTAGCAAGAAGAGTGGTGGAATTGTCTTGCTCATTGGGCTCCAAATAAGATGAATTCTCTTGCCCCCCAAGTATGGTTATATTTTGGCCAATCATGGCCTTACTTTCCAACATAGCCGTTGGTGGCCTTGACAAATTGGCTTTGTCACCCATAATCATGTCAATCATTGAATTTTCTATTTCAACCATATTTTGGTCTTCATAGAAAGTAATTTGTGAGTCTTCCCCCTTGGTTTTTCATCACATTTTCCTTCTTGAATCACCAAACATTCCACAATTTCTTGTTTTTCAACGACTAGAGGAATTGGTGACTCACTTGAAGGAGAAACCTCATCACTTTTTGGCTCTTGAATCACCAAAGTTTTCTCCATTTTTTCTTCTAAAATTGGAAAAATTTGTGACTCACTACCAATGGATAATGAGTTGATCCTGATTTTGTTTTCTTTCCTCTTTCGATGGTGCTTTTGCTCGAGCCTTATCCTCCTCCTTTTCTGAACTCTTTAAGTTCTTTTTGGAGCCCTTTTAATTCCTTTTGGCGTATTTTCCAATGTTCAGTCAACTGGGTGAAGGCTCCATGGATTTTGATCATGACTTCTAACTTTTTGTACGCCTTTGGGTTTTAGCTCTTTCTTCATGAATAGCATCAACATTATACATGTTGGAACCAAAATTTGGTTTCACATGTATTATGCCCGAATTTTTATGGAGCTTCTTTGAAACATAGCTAGAAGTAGAATGACATATTGGCTTTTGTTGGCTACTAGAACCACAAAATGGCTCTTTGTAACCATTAAAATAAGTTTGATCATCATAATTTTCATCACCATAATTTGGCAAATAATCATAATGATTAAAACCATATTCATAGCCACCATGTTGGTTATTCTAACATTATTAATGTTGTAATAATAACCTTGGCTTCCTCCACTACTTGAATAAGTATCTTGAATACATGGAGGTTGTTCCTTATAACCTTGTGGGCTTTTATTCTTTTCAGGAGAATAACTTGTGATGTCCTGGTTGTCCTGACAAGCTAATTTGTAGCCATCTTGGCTATTACTCCTTTCAGAATAATAACTTTCACTGCTCTTGGCTATATGACATGTACCCAAGTTGGCTATTATTCTTTTCAGAATAATAACTTTGGTTATTTTGGCAACCTAGATAAGACCTGTAACCCTGTTCGCCGTTTGGCTCATGCTGAATTTGTCACTCATCGCTATCTTCCGAATCATAGTCATCGTAATCCATGCTTCAATGTCCTACCATGATAACCTATTTCCAAGCTTGCACTTCCAATATTCATACACCAACAAAATTGTCGGTAATATGCTTATTTAGAAGTCCCATTGGCGTGCAAATTGTTCACCCCTTTTTGTGTTTAGTACCTATAGATGGTAGGGTAAGTTTTCCCCATTAATTCAAAGACCATGATTGGTCGATAAATTAACTTTCTTTAGTGTGCGAGCGTGCCACCGTTAGCAACTTTTCAATTCTAACGGACTTGAAAATAAGAATAACTTGCGCCCCAAGCTATTGACTTTGAACAAACGATTGTGAATTTGGGTGAGGAATATCTCCCAAGTAAGTTCTTTTCTATGCCTTAGCTGGTAAGGACTTCATAATTTATCTAAATAAAACTGGGAAGTAAAACAAAAATACAAGTGTTTGAAAATAAAAACAAGCTCAAGGAGAACTGTTTGAAATACAGTAAATGAAAGGAAACTGTGAAGTCGGAAATACATCAAAATATTGGACTTCCAAATTCTGCCTGGAATGCCATTTCTAGACTATTTTAGTTAAAGCTTGGACTGCACTTGGATTGTGTGGCTGGACTGGGACCGTCAGGCTGGACTGGATTGGCTGCACCTTCAACTAATAAATATTAGTTGGAAATCGATACCAATGTTGAAATTGGCAGAGCTATAATCAAGTTGAGTTGTGAGTGGCTGGGAATTCTGAGCAGAATCTCAAGGATAGCTTTGAAGGTCCTTGGTACCTTTGTTGGCTTTGCTTCTATTGAAGGCTAGAATGATCAGTGAACTGATTGTTTCTTTTGTATTTGTTTTGTTGGTTGTTGGGTGTGTTTGAGAGAGCTTTCTTAGTGTCCGGTTGTCTTGTATTTATAGCCAATGCTCTCAATCTAGCCTTTGATTTGCCAAATCTCCCAGCTTTCATATGTCCACTTGTTTGTACCAAAATTTGCACTTTTTGGCCAAATTCTCCATTTTAGCCAAAATACATTTGGACTTATTTTTTACTCATCAGCCCAACTGGCTATTCAGGCTCCACTTGCCAAAGAATTGGGAAAAGAAGCCCATTGTTTGTACCAAAAATCGAATTTTTGCCTAAAATGGAAGATAATTTTCCCATGAACATCAAAATGGCCAAAATATGGCTAGACAGGCATTTGCCTAGTCAGATGGGGTGAGCTTAAAATTCAACTTCCACTGCTCAAATCAATTTTCATTCTTCATGAGAGATGTTCATCTCTATGTCTACTGCACCATATCCAAATTTGGGTTTATTTGGATAAATTTGGGATCCTCGAGACATCAAACATCAGAAGCATACCAACAACAGGTGTAAGGGTGAAAACAGTGGCAATTCTGGCCTAATTATGGCCCAATTCTGGCCAACTTCCAGTCCTGAAATGAACATTCATCCTTCATGAAAGTTGTTCATTTGGATGTCTACTACGACATATCAGAATTTGGAGTCATTCGGATAAATGTGGGATCCTCACGACATCAAATATCAGAAGCATACCAGCAACAACGAAAGCTGAAAGAGTGTCAATTGTTGGCCTAATTATGGCCCAATTCTGGCCGGCTTCCAGTCCTCAAATGAACATTCGTCCTTCATGAAAGTTGTTCATTGGATGTCTACTACGACATATCAGAATTTGGAGTCATTCGGATAAATATGGGATACTCGCGATATGAAATATCAGTAGCATACCAGCAACAGCGAAAGCTGAAAAACAGTGTCAATTCTGGCCTAATTATGGCCCAATTATGGCCCGCTTCCAGTCCTCAATGAACATTCATCCTTCATGAAAGTTGTTCATTGGATGTTACTACGACATATCCGAATTTGGAGTCATTCGGATAAATATGGGATCCTCGCGATATGAAATATCAGCAGCATACCAGCAACAGCGAAAGCTGAAAACAGTGTCAATTCTGGCCTAATTATGGCCCAATTCTGGCCCGCTTCCAGTTCTCAAATGAACATTCATCCTTCATGAAAGTTGTTCATTTGGATGTCTACTACGGACATATCCGAATTTGGTATCATTTACACAAGTATTGAATCTTCAGAGTATTAATCATGATTTCTGTTCGTGAAAGCGGTTTGTAGGACTAGTCATTGCTAAATCAGATTCTCTATTGCTCAAATAGAATTAAGTTCTTCATGAATGTTGTTCCTACTTACGTGGAGGTCAAAATATCCGAAATTTGCAGCATTGGATTAACTAAGATCCAGTTTATTATGCATAAGACATGTTCAAAGGAGAAACTTCAGGTGGCATGCAAATGGAAATTTCACTTCATCAATGGAGAGACTTCATCACAAGTGAGTTGATTGAAAGAAGAATTAAATAATGGTGGGGTAGATGGAAACCGTTAATATTCTTTGTGATGAAGAATATTAAAACAAAGCCAAAGTTCATTATGCACGTGAAGAGTCTACACCAAAATTGAAAGAAGAATTAAATAATATGCAAGTGGGCTTAAGGAATGAATAAAAAAGAAAGTAGAGATGGTGGTCATTATCTCACCACTTCTTTTATACAGCTAGTCACTACTTTGGCTGACACTCACCAAACGGACAACAAATCAATCAAAAAAGAAGAGGGAATGTTCCCATGCCCACGTGAAGAAAGCCGGGAGAAGGAGAGAAAGATTCTAGAAAAAGAGGGAATAATGGGCAAAAGGATGGACAGACGGTAGTGATCATTATGGCAATACAAAATTAATGAATAAACAAGCTACCATGACCCGACAAACTAAAGTGGACATATGAAAGCTGGGAGAATTGGCAAATCAAAGGCTAGATTGAGAGCATTGGCTATAAATACAAGACAACCGGACACTAAGAAAGCTCTCTCAAACACACCCAACAACCAACAAAACAAATACAAAAGAAACAATCAGGTCATGATCATTCTAGCCTTCAATAGAAGCAAAGCCAACAAAGGTACCAAGGACCTTCAAAGCTATCCTTGAGATTCTGCTAAAATTCCCAGCCACTCACAACTCAACTTGATTATAGCTCTGCCAATTTCAACATTGGTATCGAACTTCCAACTAATATTTATTAGTTGAAGGTGCAGCCAATCCAGTCCAGCCTGACAGTCAAGTCCAGCCACACAATCCAGTGCAGTCCAAGCTGACTAAAATAGTCTTCAAGAAATGGCATTCAGGCAGGAATTCGAAGTCCAATATTTTGATGTATTTCGGACTTCGCAGTTCCTTTCATTTATGTATTTCAAACAGTTCTCCTTGAGCTTGTTTTTATTTTCAAACACTTGTATTTTTGCTTTTTTAGTTTTATTTAGATAAATTATGAAGTCCTTACCAAGTCTAAGGCATAGAAAAGAACTTACTTGGGAGATATTCCTCACCCAAATTCACAATCGTTGTTCAAAGTCAATAGCTTGGGGCGAAGTTCTTCTTATTTTCAAGTCCGTTAGAATTGAAAAGTTGCTAACGGTGGCACGCTCGCACACTAAAGAAAGTTAATTTATCGACCAATCATGGTCTTTGAATTAATGGGGAACTTACCCTCACCATCACAGGTACTAAACACAAGAAAGGGGTGAACACCACTTAGTTTGTCGGGTCATGGTAGCTTGTTTATTATTAATTTTGTATTGCCATAATGATCACTCCGATTCGTCCATCCTTTGCCCATTATTCCCGTTTTTCTAGAATCTCTCTGCTTCTCCCAGCTTCTTCACGTGGGCGTGGGAAACATTCCCTCTTCTTTTTTGATTGATTTGTTGTTCGTTTGGTGAGTGTCAGCCAAAAGTAGTGACTAGCTGTCTAAAAGAAGTGGTGAGATAATGACCACCATATCTACTTCTTTTTTTATTCATTCATTAAGCCCACTTGCATGTTATTCAATTCTTCTTTCAATTTTGGTGTAGACTCTTCACGTGCATAATGAACTTTGGCTTTGTTTTAATATTCTTCATCACAAAAGAATATTTAAACGTTCCATCCACCCCACCATTGTTTAATTCTTCTTTCAATCAACTCACTTGTGATGAAGTCTCTCCATTGATGAAGTGAAGACTTTTATTTGCAGCCATTGAGTTTCTCCTCTGAATATGTCTTGATGCATAATAAATGGGATGCTAGATTGATCCAATGCTGCAAATTTCAATATTTTGACCTCCACGTAAGTAGGAACAACATTCATGAAGAACTTAATTCTATTTGAGCAAGAGAGAATCTGATTTAGCAATGACTGGTCCTTACAAACTGCTGTCACGAACAGAAATCATGATTAATACTCTGAAGATTCAATACTTGTGTAAATGATGCCAAATTCGGATATGTCGTATAGACATCCAAATGAACAACTTTCATGAAGGACGAATGTTCATTTGAGGACTCGAAGCCGGCCAGAATTGGGCCATAATTAGGCCAGAATTGACACTGTTTTCAGCTTTCGCTGTTGCTGGTATGCTTATGATATTTGATGTCGTGAGGATCCCACATTTATCCGAATGACTCCGAATTCTGATATGTCGTAGTAGACATCCAAATGAACAACTTTCATGAAGGATGAATGTTCATTTGAGGACTGGAAGCTGGCCAGAATTGGGCCATAATTAGGCCAGAATTGCCACTGTTTTCACCCTTCACTATTGTTGGTATGCTTCTGATGTTTGATGTCTCGAGGATCCCAAATTTATGCAAATAAACCCAAATTTGGATATGTCGTAGTAGACATCCAAATGAACAACTTTCATGAAGGATGAATGTTCATTTGAGGACTGGAAGTTGGCCAGAATTGGGCCATAATTAGGCCAGAATTGCCACTGTTTTCACCCTTCACTGTTGTTGGTATGCTTCTGATGTTTGATGTCTCGAGGATCCCAAATTTATCCAAATAAACCCAAATTTGGATATGGTGCAGTAGACATAGAGATGAACATCTCTCATGAAGAACGAAAATTGATTTGAGCGGTGGAAGTTGAATTTTGAGCTCACCCCATCTGACTGCAGCAATGCCTGCTCTCTAGCCATATTTTGGCCATTTTGATGTTCATGGGAAAATTATCTTCCATTTTAGGCAAAAATTCGATTTTTGGTACAAACAATGGGCTTATTTTCCAATTCTTTGGCAAGTGGAGCCTGAATAGCCAGTTGGGCTGATGAGTAAAAAATAAGTCCAAATGTATTTTGGCTAAAATGGAGAGTTTGGCCAAAAAGTGCAAATTTTGGTACAAACACATATATATATTTATATATATAATATGGGGCAATCAATGGCACCAATTTTTTCACACAAATTATTGCACAAGTTTTTAACCCTCAGATTAATGGTTTAGATTTACCAAATTAGTGGATCAGTTTTAAATAATTATATTAGTTTGTCCTCCTTATTTCTTTCTCCTCAATAATGTTTTTCTTGTCCCCCTATTTCCACTCGCAAGGAGAGGTGGGTGAACTAGGGTTCTGCAATACGGCGACTAGGGTTTTGCAATACAACGGCTAGGTTTCTGAGTTTCTAAGGGCTTCTCTGTGGGCGTCTTTGTGGATGCTCTTAGGCAGAACGTGAAGGGAACGACAACTGGGAACTTGTCACCGCGTAGACGCACTGGTTGGGGGTTTTTCTCTGGTGCAATACGTCCCACAAATTGAGATTGGCTTGATGGACGAGTTGGAGAAGCGTTTTAGCTCTCATCTGCGCTTGTTCGGACAAGGAGCGTGGAGGGCTACGAATTGAGGATGGGGAATGTATTGATGTCTTGAAGGGGTCTGAGGATACCCTGGTGGCTCGGGTCTTACTCATAAGGCAGTTGTCAGGGAAGGTTTTGTTGGGGTTTTCTCGCCTTTGGAGGGGGGAGGATGGAGTTTCTATCAAGGAGATTGGCCCTCGCACCTTTCTGATTAGGTTTACGAATCTGAGAGACAAGCTTCGCGTCCTTGATATGGAGCCATGGACTTACAGAGATAATTTGGTTCTGATGGTAGAGACCTGGCCGGGAATAGATGCGCGTGAGGTGGACCTGACGACAGCGATTTTCGGGGTCCAAATCCATGGAGTACCGCTTCTTAACATGACTACTGCGGTGGCTAGGAAGATTGGGTCTTTAATAGGGCAAGTATTGGAGTTGGATCAAGTGGACGGAGGGGAGTGTATTGGATGCTATCTACGGGTTCGGCTCCGGATGGAAGTGGAGCAGCCCCTAATGCGAGGATCCTTCATTGATTTCCCTGATGAAGGCTCACAATGGGTGACTTTTAAGTATGAATTTCTTCCCGAGTATTGTTTCATATGTGGATGAGGGGGCATCCAAGTAGAAGCTGTGTGGAGAATTTGGATGTCGCAGGATGCTCCCGAAGTCTTACAAGAGCGACTGTTGGCTTTCACTGGTTTAGATGCGAGTGAGGATCTTAGGGGCGCCAATTACGGAGGCCTGGGAGTACATCTCCTAAAGTTTTAGCCTCTGACCCCGCACTAAAGATGGTTGGTAGTAGCTCTTGCAGGCGAAGATTCTCTCCTCATCAAAATCCAAGTAAGAACGATAGATGGGACCGGGTTAGTAGCGATAATTGGAGGTCCTGGACAAGGGGGCGGTTCAGTGGACTCTACGTCTTTACCATGTAGGACTACACCACTCGGACCCTCCTTACAGGAAAGATTAGTGCTGAGCGAGATGAGGCCGCACGTCGTCGCGGGAGGTGCGGGAAGTAGCATGGGAACTGGGTCTTTTGGCCCAAGGGGCTGGTGGGCAGCAAATGGGGAATTCCCAGGATAATCTGATTCATGATGGGCCTTCCAACAGTTCCATACTAGGGGAGGAAGTTCGACTCTCTGCTGAAGATGGGCGTGCTATTCGATTTAAATGCTGTGACTTTGCCTCTACGTAACAACATGGAAGGTGGCGAGCGTTTGGATACTACGGGGAGTGTTTTCAAGTAGATAGGCTGGAGGAAGTGGTTTGCATGGACCACTGACCCAAGACTCTGATCCTTTCAATCTTGGTCCCCTTATCTGTAACTTGCAACAACAAGCGGTGACCCGTGGGCAGGATCCAGGGGTAAAAGGGGACGTAATGAGAGCAGAGGAAACCATTGCCGATAAAAGAGTCTGGAGAGAGCTTCCTTTGACTTTAGAAGATGGTGTTGGGGAGGGAAGTAGTTCTGAATCGGAGGTTTATTGCTACTAATCAAATGGAACAGGTGGAGGAGACCAGCCTTAATGGGTATCCACGAGAATTATGAGGCTTATTGTATGGAACTCTAGGGATCGGGAGTGCTCTGACGGTTCAAGCCTTAAGGAGCAGGTGAGGCTCCAAACTCCTAACATAGTGGTGCTTTTAGAAACAAAAAATCGAAGCACTCGCTATGGATATCTCAAACAACAGTTAGGAATGTCTTTCATGCATGAGTTGAGCCATCGGGGCTTGAGTGGGGGACTTTGTTTGTTCTGGAAAGACATGCAACTGTTTGGGCCTAATAAATCACGGCCGTGAAACTGGCCGAAGGGCCCCTTCTCTCGGCCTTAGCCCTTGCTCATAAAACTGAAACGTTGCTTCGCCGAGATATCTGGCCTTCCTGAAAACGAAGGAGAAAATGCTAAGGCATGATCATCTCGGCCTTGATTGAAAGCCGAGGCCGAGGCCGAGCAGAATCATGGCCAGAGATATTAAAGTCCAATCATCACGTGATGACGGGGTCCCACGCTTCATTTAATGAAGTAATGCCTCTGAGGATTACAGGAACCCACCGCCCACGAGTAAACATTTAATGCATGAGGGAAGATGGGAAGTGACTGAAGTCAGGATTTGGTGACAGGAGTCAGAATGATTAGACACAAACATTCTCACAAGAATCCTTGCAGCTTGAGAGATTAGGTCACCAACTAGCAGAACAATAAATGCATCCCCACGGCCAAGGCGAGAACCCACGATCAAGGCGGTGGCCGTGATTTACCAAGATTTAAGGGGGTCACACCACCATGCTTCACGATCCCAAATGTCGATTGGACTACCCACTTGCTCTAATCAGGCTCCACCATGCATATTTTCAGCCTCGATTACTCCTCCAAGGAACCCTTCCTATAAATACAAGGCTCAAGCTACATTCAAAGGGTTCAAACACCAAACCAAAAGCCTCCCACGGAGCAAATTATATTTTCCTGTCATTTACTTTCTTGTAATGCACTTTCAATATCTTTACTTGCTTTCCGAGGAGTAGTGGTAGGTTGTAAGGAAAACCCATTCATCAATATATCATACGACCCTTCATTTTCAAGGCGCGGAGCACCATCCTTGTTATTCGCTCATTCACTCCATATATCATACGACCGTCGCTCATTGAGCAGCGCGCGGAGCACCGCCCTAAAACCACCATCGATACCACCACTAAACGGCCTTGTAGCTCAGGCCGTGAACCTGACGGCCGAGATTAGTTCCTCTTTCGATCACAATCGTTTGATTAAAAGTTAAGACCAAACAGGCGCACCACAACACTCTTCACTCAAATCTCGACGCACGGCCCGCGCACGACCGTACCGCATCCAAAAGCAGGAAGCCACGTGTTAACGCACATCCCCTCGGCCCGGAACTCCAGGCCGTGAGATTTGCGCAGCCAACAGCAACATGTGGTTTTGTGTAAGTATGCTGATTTTTTCATCGAGGTAGTTATAAAAGATGACGTTTCAGGAGCTTTGTGGCGCTTCTGTGCGATTTATGCGAGCACTGATGATCGCATTAGACGTTCCCAATGGCAAGCCCTCCAAGAAAGGGTGCAACATAGTAAAGATGCTTGTCTTTTGATGGGTGATTTCAATGATATTTTGGAGGTAACAGAAAAGAACGGTGGGCTCTCCAAATCTGAGCGAAGTTTCAGGACTTTCGTCATTTTGTTGCCAATACTCACTTGCTGGATTTAGGCTATGTTGGGCATCCTTTTACTTGGCGTAACCGCCGGCAAGATGGAGCAATCTGTGAGCGCTTAGATAGGGGTTTAGCCACAGATCAATGGGTTGCTATGTTCCCGGCTTCGACACTACATCATCTTGCGGTTCCAGGTTTTGACCATGTGATGCTATTGCTCCATACCCAAGTTTCCACACCTAAATGGCGCAAATGCTTCATTTATGATCCTCGGTGGGGAGAAGCTGAGGGATGCCGGGGGGTAGTGAAGCAGCGGTGGGCACGCCGCTTTCATGGATCTAGAGGGACACAAGTGACAGAAAAATTACGGTGGGTACGACGAGGTTTGTTGGAGTGGAGACGGAGTGAATGGCGAAGTTCGAAGGTTAGTATTGAGATGTTATGTAAGGATTTGTGTGAGGCGTATCTTGCTCCAGATTTCCACTGCGAGTCTATTCGGTAGATGGAAAATAAACTTAAAGAGGCTTTTCATGAGGAAGAAATTTATTGGAAACTGAAATCACGGGTACAATGGCTCAATGAAGGTGACAAGAATTCAAAAAAATTTCATTCTAAAATGATAACTCGAAGAAGGGCCAACAGGATTCTTGGTTTGGAGGATACCAACGGGCTTTGGTGTGATAGTACATCAGCTATTCAGCAAATTGCAACTGACTACTTTGAGAATATTTTTACTTGTGCCACCCTACGAACATCTCAGAAATTACTGGTTGTGTTAATCAAAAGGTTACTGCGCAAAATAATGAAGCTTCATTACGGGAGGTGACTTCTGATGTAATTTGGTTGGCTGTACAATCACTACATCCCACTAAATCTCCTGGTCCAGATGGCTATACTAGGAGGTTTTTCCATCAATTTTGGGATGTTATTGGGACTGATATTATTGGATTGGTGAAAAGCTTCTTTCACTTAGGGCGTTTACACAAAAAACTCAACCATACTCATATAGTTTTGATCCCAAAGGTTGGTAATCCGAGAATGATGACACAATGGAGGCCTATTGCTCTTTGCAACATTGTTTATAAGATTATTTCAAAGATTTTAACACTACGTCTAAAGAAGGTGTTACCGGCGGTGGTGAGTTTCAACCAGTCGGCTTTCGTGGAGGACCGGTTAATAACAGATAATATCCTCATTGTGCATGAGATTCTGCATTCCTTGAAGTCTGAGAGTCATGCTGGAGGTTCAAGGTTGGCGCTCAAATTAGATATGGCCAAGGCCTATGACCGGGTAGAATGGATCTTTCTTGAAGCAATGATGAGACAACTGGGCTTTGCTCCCACCTTTTGTCAGTGGATTATGGAGTGTATATCAACAGTTACATATAGTATATTGATTAATGGGGAGGCGACTGGACTGATCGTACCTTCCAAGGGTCTCAGGCAAGGGATCCCTTATCCCCATTTTTATTTCTAATTTGCGCGGAGGGCTT
The DNA here is from genome assembly GCA_018703695.1 of Prunus fruticosa. Lineage (NCBI taxonomy): Eukaryota > Viridiplantae > Streptophyta > Magnoliopsida > Rosales > Rosaceae > Prunus > Prunus fruticosa. The sequence goes on from CM031919.1 coordinate 32,238,929, forward strand.
GTCCGCTCTGCTTCACCATCATGAAGAGAGGGGAGCCTTTCATGGATTTCAGCTCCGCCCCCATGGGCTCAGTATTTCCCATTTATTTTTTGCAGATGATTCTGTCATATTCTGTCACGCTGATGAACAAGAGGTTTATTGTCTAAAGCACATATTGGACTATTATGCGAGGGCTCTGGTCAGTGCATTAATTTTGACAAGAGCTCTATTTTCTTTGGTAAGAAATGCCCAACAAGACTGAAAGGTAGACTTGCAAATATCTTGGGAGTTCGGCAAGATGACAATTTTGGGAAGTACTTGGGGTTAAATGCAGATTTTGGTGCTTCTAAACGACAGGTTTTTGAAGGGGTGCGTAGAAGTATTGCATCCAAACTTATGGGATGGTCTGAGCAATATTTATCTCTTGCTGGAAAGGAAGTGCTGATTAAGGCGGTGGCTATGGCTATGCCAAATTATTCTATGTCTTGTTTTAAACTCCCGGTCAGTTTGTGCAAGGAGATAGAAATGGACATTGCTAATTTTTGGTGGAAAGGGCAGAAGGATCGTAGAGGGATTCATTGGGTGAGTTGGCAGAAATTATGTCAAATTAAAAAGGCAGGGGGACTGGGTTTTCGTGACCTCATTTGCTTTAATCTTGCCATGCTTGCGAAATTGGGTGGCGGATACTTAAGAATCCGGAGTCTTTACTTGCCAGGCTCCTACAAGAGAAATATTATTCTCAATCTGATTTTATGCATGCTGTGTGTGGTCAAAAGGTCTCGTGGGGCTGGAGAGGTATTCTGCAAGGTCCCAGGATTTTAGAGGCGGGGCTTCGTTGGCGTATTGGAAATGGGGAGAGTGTTCGTATTCTTCAGGACTGTTGGCTGCCTACACCGTCTATTTCCATGGTTCACTCCCGGCATTCTGACATGCCGCTGATGGTATCTGAGCTCATTGATCAGAATATGAGATGTTGGGATCAGGAGCTAGTGGGTTGCTGTTTTAACCCCCATGAAGCAAAATGCATATTTACCATACCCATTAGCCTATGGGGATGTCCAGATAAGAAGATTTGGCATTTTAATTCTCATGGGGCCTATACTGTTAGATCGGGATATGAAGTGGCACTTACCTTACGACGGAACGGGGAGCTAGGCAGGAAAGCAGAAGGTGAAACCAGTCAAGGAGATACACAACGACGTATTTGGAAAAGTATTTGGGGGAGTGCAGGTGCCGCCTAAAATTCAAACTTTTCTATGGAAATGTTGCCGCAATGTTCTAGCGGTGAAGGAAAACTTATGGCACTGGGGACTTGATGTCGACACTACATGTGCCTTGTGTGGGCGGGAAACCGAAACCCAGGTACATCTATTCTTTAAATGTGAGTTTGCTCGAGTGTTATGGTTTGCTTCTCCTTTACAATTGGACCCATGTCAAATTTTGGGAGAGGATTTTAGTGGTTGTTGGGAACATTTGCTCAAGAAATACGAGCAGGAGGAACACTGTAGAGATATTTTGCAGGTATGTGCATTTGGATTATGGAGGATATGGAAAACTAGGAATGGAGCGGTATTTGAAGGAATGATGATTGATCCCCTGGATGCGGTGGAGTGTTATCAAAACCAGGTTCAAGAATTCAGAACGGCTCAAATGCGTATCAAGCCTCTCATCAACTCATTACCGCGTCCGCCTGAAGCTCAAGCGGAGCCGGTGACTTCGTGGCGAAAACCACCGTATGGGATGTTCAAAGTTAACTGTGATGCTGCTTGGGTGTTGCAGTCACAGATGGGCGGGGTAGGATGGGTGGTCCGAGATTCATTTGGTTGGATGGTTCACGCTGGTGGCAAAGGAAATGTGCGGGGTGCATCGGCATTGGTGATGGAGGCTGAGGCCATTCGAGAAGCTCTGATGGCTTGCGTCCATGGTGGTTTGTCTAAGCTAGAGGTTGAATCTGACTCTCTTCTACTTATTCATATGCTTTGTGGGGATTGGAAGATTGACACTTCTGTGGAAGCCATTATTTTTGACATAAAGCAACTGGTGGTGCACTTACAGCAGTGTGTCTTCATGTATGCTCCTCATCTTTGTAACAAGGCAGCGCATAAAATTGCGGCCTTCGTGTCTGGAGTTGGTGGTATCCATACTTGGGATGATTTATGGAGTGGATATTTGATATTCTTGCTAGTGATGTAAACCTTACTACTCGTCTTTAATAATATTTTCTCATCGGTTGGCAAAAAAAAAAAAAAAGACTTAAAAATGAGGTCATGTAAGGTCCTTTTTAATAAAGACAGTTGGATTAATCCAACAGCACATATAATTACTAGTTTAAACCCTCATTCATGCTCCTTGTTTCACCAGCGAAAACAAATAAAACTAAAAACAAAGAAAGTAGGGTTACACGTTGTCTTCATCCCAGCCACCATCTACCCCCTCATCCCCTTTCTCTCTTCCTCTTCCTGGTTCTTACCCCTCAGTCATCTTCATCCCCTCATCTTCTCCATAGTACATGAAATTAAAGGATGAGTGTTAAAATCATTCGCCTTTATAAATCAAGGAAAGTTTAATATCATTGGGACATTACTGTTAGATTTACAATTATTTTAGTTTAATCTCACGAGTCACATTCAGTGGCGGAGCCACCTAAGGACCAGTGTGGGCCCAGGCCCTCTCTCATATTTTTTATTTTATCATATTTTTACTTATATGTGTTGTTATATATGTTGGCTTCATGGAGTAAAAACTGTAAAAATTCATGTTTTTTCTCATTCTCTTCCTCTTTTGATTAACTTAAGCTTTGTGAATTCCCCTTTCCCCCATTTTACATGTCTAAGTAGGGCATCTTAATATTGGAATTTATGAACATTTTGTATATTTCTTATCTATGTTGAAGTATAAATTATTAAATTTTGAGTCTTTAATAGTGTAGATGATGAAATTAATATTCAACCATGTTAAAATATGAAATTCAAGACAATTATGATTGTAATAAATGGATAAATTATTAATCAGGTATGAAATGATATTATTAACTTATTAACTAGGATAGCGCTTGAGGGCTCCTATTCGAATTATTTTGATTTTTTTTTTTGAAGGGCCCCCTCTAATGTGAAATCTTGGCTCCGCCACTGGTCACATTCTAATCCAGTTTTCGTTTTCAAACAACATTGATTGAAAAACTCAACCCATATGTAAGATCGAATTACAAATATACTTAAATTTCCATACCTTTTCACTCTATAATTTAATTTAATTTATTTCTCCTCATCCTTCATATACTATGGAGAAGATGAGGGGATGAAGATGACCGAGGGTGATAGGTGCTAGTTTAGTTGTATTCATGTCATTGGCTCATTTGGCAAGAGAAGAGTGGTCCACTTGGTAGCCTTCTCACCTTTCAATTGTTATTCAGTTGTGGGGTTGTTAGATCAGTTTGTTAATCAGTTTTGGGTTGTTAGATTAGTAGTTAAGTCCGCGGTTTAGGCGCGAATATTAGTTAAAGTTGCTATCCCAGTTTATAAGCTGGTTTTGTAAGGCTTTTAGTTGTGAATTGTTTTGTAAATGTTCTGAGTCAATAAAGTTACTCGTTTTGCTTACACAAGTCAAGGTTGAGACCATTGGGTTCCTATCAGAGGGGAAAGAACGAGGAAGAGGAAGAGAGAGAGGGGATGAGGGGGAGATGGTGGCTGGGATGAAGGAAAACATATTCAACGAGACCATTTGCTAGGTAGAATAATTAAAATGGTTGTTTGAGAAAAACAAGGGCCATGAGTGAGGGTTTAAACTAGTAATTATATGTGCCATTGAATTAAGCGGCACAGCCCTATTTTCTTGGTTTCCCTTTGCCTTCTTGGTCAATTAATACCTTTTCCTTTTCCTCCCTCCTCATCCTCCTACATCTCCATATTTTAAGGGGTTGATCAAGAAATCTCCATATTTTAAGGGGTTGATCAAGAAATCTATCCAATATTATGAAGGAAATTTGAAACAGATTGAAATATATCCAAAAAATCACTTGAATCTAATATCATTTGATCATTCAATTAAATTATTGAAATTTAAACACTTTCTTGAAGCACCGTGTTCATGGATTTTGTTTGTCTCAATTAGATGCCTTAATGATTTTCAATTTGTCTGATTTTTTTTTTTTTTGCAAGGATGATCTGTGAGGACTTGAAAAATAGACGGTTTGAATCGTTTAAACAACATTTGTAGGGTACCCTAAAGGGTGTCCCTCAATAGAAGGGACTATATATATATAAACAAAAATAGTATTGCTGAGTTCTTGCAATTGTCACAACGTTTTGCTTTTTAGTTTATATGCCTAACATTAAATGTATTGAGGGAAGGAAACAAATATTGGAACTTCTATCGACCTTCTGGCAAACTAATGGTGACTGCATTGTTGGAAAAAACGGCAGGTAATTGAGAAGAACCAACAGGTATGGAATTCCTGTTAGTTGAAAAGGCAGGTTCCTTGGAGGGTGGAAGTGATGTGGCTTCATTGCCCTGCAACATACGAATTACAGAAGCCATTGTTGGTCGATCAGCTGGAGCTTCTTGAACACACAAAAACCCTACATGGATACACCTCGAAGCTTCATCAGGGGGGCATGTTTCTCTTACTGATGCATCAATCACCTCCATTCCTCTACCTTCTTTCCACAATTCCCATGCCTAATTAAGATTTAACATACTTAAACTTGTATTTTACAGTTAATCGCAAATTTACAAGGCATAAAAACAGAAAGGAGCGTATATAGTTCAGAATTATTAATACTTACCCATCCAGCAAGAGTTGGTGAATGTTCAAAGCGATAAAAAGCAGCATTCCTCTTTCCACTTACAATCTCCAACAACAACACTCCAAAACTAAACACATCTAGTTTCTCAGAGAAATAACCATATCTTGCATACTCTGGAGACATGTATCCGCTGCATGAATTGATGGTAAAGATGTAAGCAATACCAGTGATTGCATAAGGTTTAGCGAAACTGAATGAAAAACATGCCCTGCGTATATATATAAATACTTACTATGTGCCAACAACCCTGTTGGTATTTGCTTCTGTTTGATTTATCTCAAAAATCTTAGCCATCCCAAAGTCTGATATTTTTGGGTTCATTGCTCCATCCAACAGAACATTACTTGCTTTCAGGTCCCTGTGTATGATTTTCAATCTAGAGTACTTGTGGATATAAAGTACTCCCTGAGCAATACCCTCTATAATTCGAAAGCGTTTTCCCCAATTTAATTCTGGATTTTCAGATGGATCTGATAGGACAAACCATGAAGAAAATTGAGCTAAGTGTTTTTCTTTCTATTTTAGATGAAATGCTGGACAAATGGAAAAAGATCTTGCATTACACAACTTTTGCACATTGAAAAGGATCTTGCTAAAAGGTAATCAAATTTGAGGTCCCAGAAATCAACAATATCAAATCAATCTTAGAAGGGATGAGGATATACCAAACAAAAGTTTGTCCAAACTTCGATTGGGCATGAACTCATAGATCAAGATCAGTTCCTCCTTCTCAATACAGCAACCTACGAGCCTAACAAGATTGGTATGCTGGAGCTTGGCTATAAGATTTAACTCATTCATGAACTCCTCATGTCCTTGTCCTGACATTTTTGACAGTCTTTTTATGGCTACATCTTGATTTTCAGGCAAAATCCCCTGCAGTGGATGGAAAATCAAACACAAAGTGAACCACAATCCCACCAATCAAACTTAATTAGGAAAAAGGTTATTCAGAGAACCAAAAAGTATAAATATTTATGTAAGAACAACTAATGTACTTTAATTACCAATACAAAGTGGAAGAGTCACCTTATAAACAGGGCCAAATCCTCCCTCTCCCAGTTTATTAGCTTCAGAGAAGTTGTTTGTTGCATCTAATACACTCTTTAAACCGAAGAGTGGTAGTTCTGTGTCATTCTTTCCGCCTCCAGCACCATAATTTATTTTAGTCACACCATACTTCCTCCTCTGCGTCCTGTTTCAGAGCATGGATCATTTGTTTAGAGAATCCGCGTGAATGTGTGTGTGTGAGAAAGAGAGACAGGGTGGTGGCAATACCTTCGCTTCCCCAATCTTTTCTTCCATAGGAAATAGCAAAAAATTATCGTAAGCAACTCTGCTGCTGCTGAGACCATTGCAATTATAAGGAAGCGCTTATCCGCATCACCCTTGCCATCTGCCAAAATAATAATAATAATAATAATAATTCAGGTTGACCAATTAAAAGGATGGCTATCCAAGAAACACCAACAATCATTCTCTTATTACTTTTAAGATACATAAGCTCAGAAGCTGCAAGTCTGATGTATAAAGTTCTTCCACCAGCGTCATCTGCCACAAGTTCTTGCACACCCAGGAGATCTTCAATCCAAATTGAACATGCGTTACTGCTTTCATAAGCATAAGCAGTGCAAGCGCAGTTATTTAAGCAGATTGATTCACATTTCTTAGCACTCCCAACCTTAACATGCAGTTCATTTTCAGGCATTGACATGCCATGCATTTCTAGAAACTGGTCTTTCTTCCCAATGACATTAGTTGAATTCCCACACTTCAAATTGGTTTTTCTTTGACACCCACCAGAGTAATCCTGCAAAGCCCAATCCCGTGGCGACTTCTGCTCAAAACCCATCAAACAATTACACAAGACCCCGGATTTTTCATTGCAGCTCCCGAATGCCCCGCAAATCGCATGAACAGCACATTGCTGTCTTGGTCGAGACCAAAATATTTGCGATGGCCCCGAAGGTGTAAACCAAATTAGTTGCTGAAGCCGCCCCGACATTGACATCACGAATGGAGATACTTTCTTAGGATCAGAAAGCGAATAGGAGAAATAACTTCCGTTTTCATTTGAAACAAAGCTGTAGTTGTAGGCGTAATTAAGCCTCATCTCAGGAGTCAAGCGGAAAATATTTGAACTTGCATTCCATGATCCACAGGTCCAATACTGTTTAGACCTATTCCACAGTAAGATATATGAATTGCGTCCATTCGGGTCTAGCTCAAGAGAATAAAGACCTGGTGCAGGATCCCGTGAGTTCTTCCATGAAGTGAGAATTTGGTTTTGATTGGTAATATTGTTGAATCCAATCTTGGCTCCTGGTAGCAATGCATGGGCTGGATGATGAAAGCTTTGCCATAAAAACTCAGATGAACTAGAATGAGCTCTTAAGACAAGATTTCCACTATCTAAAAGAACTGCTTGCACAGAAGCAGAGGTGGTGGTGGAGGTCAAATGTGTGGACCAAACTGGAGTTTTGGCCTCATTAAAGAGAACTAAATTGCCATCTGAGATATTCAACACTGATGAAAATCTATCAGAGATTGGTTTTTCCCTATTTGCCACCCAAACTATGGTACTCGCAGATACCACTCGGTCGGAATACCAGGTACCTATATAGTGGCGGCCATCTAATTCGAAGAACCCCAGTTCAAAATCCCCGGAGACGATTGTCTGGTCACCGGAGAGAGATTGGTTTGCAGTGATGGTGTCAGCTGCAAAGGAGATACGGGACTCGAGAAATAGGCACAATAAAAAAACTATAAACACCAACATTGTGTTGGTTTTGGCATCCATGGTTGCACTAAGAATTTGCACACAAGAAAGATAATGTCTTGCTACTTAATCCAAATCAACCATTGAAGGGTCAAGTCATGCGTGCTGCATATTTTATTGATAGCAAACTTGTTATAAATTTATACTTTCGTGAATGCCAATTACTTTGAATTTCTTATAATTTTTGTTTGTGAATTTGTGGTGGGTGTCTCTGGAGGCAAAATAATTTATGTTTTTATCTAGGGGATACTCAATTCAAATACTTCACTCGAAAGTCTTTAGTCAATCTTTCCATATTTTCTCTGTAACTTTCTGTGTAAACAAACACGTGTGTGGCTCCCCCAATTTCTTCGTTATTGTCTCTCAAGCTCTACTTGGAGGACGGTCTCAAAAACTCTACTTGAGGGGGCGGAAAGGTAAATCCAATTTAAGAATATTCAACCATTTGGTTCTATTTCAATGGGTCTCATGACTTCTCTAATAAAGGTGAAGCCCATTAATAAAATGAAAGGGAAACATGGCTGCATATTTTATTGATAGCCAATTACTATATTTTCGTGAATGCCAATTACTTTGAATTTCTTATAATTTTTTTTTTTTTGTGAATTTGTGGCGAGTGTCTCTGGAAACAAAATAATTTATGTTTTTGTCATACACGTTACTTTTCAAAGAAAATCTTCTTCATCTAGGGGATACTCAATTCAAATACTTCACATATTAAAATGTTAGAGAGAGACTAGCTTAGTTACCTGGTATTTTACTCAAAAGTTTTTAGTCAATCTTTCCATATTTTCTCTGTAACTTTCTGTGTAAACAAACACGTGTGTGGCTCCCCCAATTTCTTCATTATTGTCTCTCAAGCTCTACTTGGAGGACGGTCTCAAAAACTCTACTTGAGGGGGTGGAAAGGTGAATCCAATTTAAGAATATTCAACCATTTGGTTCTATTTCAATGGGTCCATCGATAAAATGAAAGGAAAACATGGGTTTTGACATACAGGCATAAAAAAAGAACTGAAAGCGAAAGCACCAACCTGAATAAAATGGTATTTTTATATTAAAAAACCAACAAATAAAAAAAGAAAAATTAAGTTTGGGGGAAGTAGAAATTGGGATAGAGGGGGAGAGAGAGAGAGAGTTTAATTTTAATTTTTATTCATATTTTATATTTTGATACAAAAATACCATTTTGCCCCTGTATTTAACAGAAAAGTTAACAAAATTAAGGCAGCACCATTTGTCCTAACGAAACTGAAGTTGAAAGACCACGGGAACCATTTTGGAAATTGAAGTACTCAAATGCAAATCGGGTCTAAGTTAGGGACTAATAAACCGATTAACCCATTAAAAAAATACACGAAAAGAATTCAAGACTTAGAAAGTGAGTTAAATTAAAATTCAGGATACATGTCAAAATTAAAAGAGAAGAAGCGATATGTTTCTTAAATGGGAGAACCCAACCATGCATTATTGGACCACATTTCTCTCTTTTTTTCTTTTTCTTAGGATGTGACAAAATAACCATGCCCTATGGTCCTATGAGAGCAAATTTAATGCAATATTGTTACCATTTTTTTTTAATGCAATATGTAGGGGTGGGCATTCAAACCAGTGAACTGGAAATCCAAGCCGAACCGCACTGAATCAAACTGGAAAAAAACCGAGTTAACCAAAAAGTCAATAACCGATCAAAAATCGAATCGGACCAGTTTGGACTGGTTTTGATTACGGTTCTATGTCTTCAAAAATTGGACCGGGCCGAATGGAACCGGTCAAATTAAAAAATATATAATTTTAATATTTATTTATATTCAATGCTATATTTTTAATCTCATAACTAATATTTATCCAAGTTCAATTTCAAAATATCTCTATTTTCTAGCTTTAATATTTATTTTTATATGAAATTGAATAGTTTGTTAATTTTCAAGGCAAAAAAATAAAATTTCAGTTGAAAATTGTATTAAAAATAATTAAAATAATTTTTAAAATTAATCCGGTTCAAAATCGATTCAACCCAAACCAAACAGTTTTTGAATTTTTTTAATTAAAATTGAACCGAATCAAACCGGATGAATAGTACCAAATCGGTTTTAATTTGAGATAAAAACCGGATCCAAAAACCGAACCGTGCCCCACCCTAGCAATATGTAGCTTTTTCTCCTGCAATGGACCAGGTCTAATAAATTTATCTTGCTATTTCTTCTTATCACGCACTTTCTCGTAGCATTGGGCCAAGCCGAACCCAAAAAAACACCAAAGCCAGCGAGCCCTACCCATTCACAAGAAACAAAGCCGTTTCTTGACCCAGAAAACAGGGTTGGGCTAGGTCCCTTTAAGCTAAGAAAACATGCATTGATTAAAGGCTGCTTTGAGGTGTATTTGTTGTGCCCTAATTAACCTGAACATCCAGTTTTTTGGTAAGTGCAAATTCCATTGCATGCAATGTAAATGTAAGTGAAATTTAAAATTAGGATCATAGATAGAATATGTGAAATAAGTTTCGTTTTTAGTTTGAACAATTAATGCTGGTTTGAAGAAAACTAGTTCGAAAACCAAAGAGATAGAGAATGGTTTGCACAACAAGAAAAATAAAATAAAAAACCAAAAAATTTGCTCATTATAGCAAAGATAAACTTCAATTTAAGAAACCCACCACATAAGTCAAGAACTAGATTTTGAGTTGGATTTGAAGGAAATGATAGGAGATCCCCAACTTCGGAGGAGAGAGTTTGTTATTGCTTTCCTTTTTCTTTTTCAAACACTACAAATAAAAAAGTAGCAATAGTCACCATTATTTGGTGACAATTGGTGGCAACAGTCACCTTTATTTGGTGAAGTTTTATTCATGAGTTAATAGTTATACTCTTAAAAATGAAAAGCATAATAATATGATGGGACTGTTCCATTACCAAAAGAATTTCAAGTTTTAAAACCTCCTACAACTCAAGAATTAAAAGCAAGACATGATTCAACAAAAACAAATATAACATTTTATATTTTAACTAGACGGTACATGTACGTAGTTTGTCATGTGAAACGTCTCATCGATAGCTACTAAAAGTAAAATGGAGACTTAAAATTCAAAGTTTCAGCCGATATTATGGAATGGGATTTGTCAATCGATAGCTAGAGAGACTTGGTCCCCTGAAGGGAGGGAGGCTGTACTGTACATGCAACAGCTCCAGATTCATCCATCTTCTCCATCAGTGGCTAAAAGTCCAATATTATAGGTAAGCTTTTCTTTATCCAAATCCCTCCTATGGCTTCCTGCAACAAATAATATTGTCACCTGAGAAGTCTATGGTTAAGTCAGTCAACCATGCATGCATTTACGTACAACAACAGGATTGGACAGTAACGACAATATATATGACTATACCATGTTGGGACCAATTCTATTGTGTGTATTGCAACCGTGAAACAGAAGTTTCTTTCTTGTATTTCATGCACTGGATTCATGGAAACATTGATGCTATTTTTCATTTTAAAGTTATCATGTTCGTTATCATTGCATACATTCTATGATGCACAGCTGGCAAATATAGAACTCAGTTAGTTCGACAAAAAAAAAACTCAGTTGGAGGTGGGGGAACATAATATAGTACCCAGGATCTACTGCATCAGTTTAATGATGTACAGTTGGCACATATGACACTTTACACGTTGGTACTGCACGCCTCGCACTTTCAATTCAATGATAAGTTGGCACATTTATACGTTTCACACGTTGGCACAAAAATATTCTTGACAGTTGGCAAAGCTATATATTTTACACGTTGGTGTATACGTGTGTAAGTCGCCGCGTATGACTGCCCTCATTTGCCACCTAATACCTCACACATGGGCTGACAGTTGATAGTTTTGTGCATACTTTCTCCCACGTTTGTATGCAGAAACATGTGCATTAATTGCTTTGCTGGAAATTGTTTTTGGGCCTAAACCCCCAGCCCCCAGCCCCCCAGCCCGAGCTGCTGGAACTGCTCTAAGGTCGTATGAAATTCTTGCCCTATTGATATAGCACTTGCAAGCATTTTTTTCCTTTGGAAATTTGGAAAACCAGTCTCTATTTAATAGGGGCTAAAGACCAAATCTTAGCCTTATTTTAACACCTTAAAGGCTATTAACGGTTATGATTTAGAAATATATTGACTTCATCAGTGTTCTAATCAAAGAGAAATTTTTGCATGTTACGGATGGTTAAAACAAAAAGTTAAAAGTCTTTAATATTTCAAAAATTTTCTATTTTTCATAATGTTATTTTCTTTATTTTTATAATTTTGTGGGGAAATAAACTACAACTATTCACATCCTCAAGCAACCAAGTTGAGGTGTTGAACAGGTTTCATATAAACACCACAGGTAAGAAAAATTAATCATGCTTTGAAGTATCTGCACCAATCTCTTTTCTTCTTTACAAAATAAGGTTGAGATTCCTAGAGAATAATTTTTAATTTTTTTTAAATAAAACCATGGAGTTAAATTAGATTTTGATTTTAATCCTTCGGTTAGTACATTATCACGTTATGTAAGTAATACTTTACAATGTATCTACGAATAATATACTTACAATTATGTATATATTTATAATAATGCACCTAATATTTAAATGATCAAAAAAATGTAATCTAACACCAGGGTTTAATAACAAAAGTAATACTTTGTAAGGATGAAAATCGTAAACATGATTGTCAAATTCTTGAACATTTGATTCCCACTAGCCGTCAATGTGTTTCCTTTTCGTTTAAATATTAGATATGAGAAAAATCTATAATCGTTTAATCCCAAAGTATAATTGGATTTCACAAAAGATGAGCAAAATCTCAACTTCTACGCTGCAAATACAACTTCTAGAAGAAGCTCCAAAAATACTTAAACCAAACGAAATTCACTAAAACCTTAGAAGGCTATTTTCACCTAACATAATCCACTGCTAGAAGAAGCTCAAACATGTTTTTGTTGGCTTGCGCTTGTCAATCTGCTGAACTCTATCTGCCTGCTACTACCAAACTAATGGTGATTACATTGTTGGAAAAATGGGAGATGTTTGAGGAGAAGAAGAAATAGCAATGGAATTCCTATGAGCTGATGAAAAAGCAGGTTCTTTGGAGGGTGGAAGTGATGCAGCTTCGTTGCCCTGCAGCATACTAATCACAGAAGACATTGTTGGCCGATCGGCTGGAGCTTCTTGAACACACAAAAACCCTACATGGATACACCTTAGAGCTCCATGAGGGTCACATGCTTCCCTTACTGATTCATCAATCACCTCCATTCCTCTGCCTTCTTTCCACAATTCCCATGCCTAATTAAGATTTCATTAGGACCATTCACTTTAATTGCAAACTTGAAAGGATTAAAAACAGAAGGACGACATATACATACTAGCTAGAATAATTTCTAGTTTATATATACTTACCCAACCAGCAAGCGTTAGTGTACGATCAAAAAGATGAAAAGAAGAATTCCTCTTTCCACTTACAATCTCCAAAATCAACACTCCAAAGCTGAACACATCCGATTTCTCAGAAAAATTGCCCAAGAGTGCATACTCAGGTGACATGTAGCCGCTGCACATGAATTATAATGGTAGACAAAGTAAGCAACAACAATTAATGCCTAACATTTTGCATCATCAGGTTTAGTACATGAATAATGCAAAAACATGTGCTATATATGTCTACTTACTATGTCCCAACAACCCTGTCGGTATTTGCTTCAGTTTGGTTCATCCCAAAAATCCTTGCCATTCCAAAATCTGAAATTTTTGGGTTCATTTCTCCATCCAACAGTATATTACTTGCTTTTAGGTCCCTGTGAATGATCCTCAATCTGGAATACTTGTGGATATAAAGTACTCCTTGAGCAATGCCTTCTATGATTCGAAACCGTTTACCCCAATCCAATTTTATCTTTTCATATGGATCTGAATAAACAATTCATTTAAAGAGATGTTGCAAAAATTAGCTAATCAAATTTGATATCCAGGAAATCAACAACATTAAAGAATATCTCAAAGGTGATGAACATGTATATACCAAACACAAGTTTGTCCAAACTTCGATTGGGCATGTATTCATAAATCAGTATCATTTCCTCCTCTTCATTACAGCAACCCAAGAGCCTAACAAGATTGGTATGTTGGAGCTTGGCTATAAGCTTCAACTCATTCATGAACTCCTCATGTCCTTGCCCTGACTTCTTCGACAACCTTTTTATGGCTACTTCTTCATTTTCAGGCAAAATCCCCTGCAGAGAAGATATTAATGGAAATTTTTTAAAGAGAAGTAGACAAATTTAATATCATATTTATGAAGAACAATGTACTTAAGGAAGTTTCACCTTATAAACGGGGCCAAATCCTCCCTCTCCAAGTTTATTAGTTTCAGAGAAGTTGTTTGTTGCAGCTAGTATACTCTTTAAACCCGAAATTGGTAGTTCTGTACCATCCTTTCCACCTCCAGAACTACCATTATCTTCATTTCTAGAAATTCTCTTCCATAAAATATATCCAAAAATTGCTGCAAGCAATCCTGTTGTTGCTGAGACAATTGCAATTGCAATTACAGCCCACCGCTTCTTGAAGAAATTTTTAGCATGACCCTTACCACCTGCAAAAAAAAGAATGAAAAGGCTCCAAGTTAGTAATTATGGTAACTTTCTAGCCAAAAGAACTGCTTTTGCTTGTTTAATAATGAAAAAAGAAACAAAATTAATTGACATGCCTTGAAAATCATTGGAGCCATCCTCACAAACACGAAAAGGAAGTGTTTGACTCTGTACAGAATCCACCAAGTTACCATACCATGTTATGCACCTCATAGGACTTCCCTGTGCCACATTTGCACAAGCATAAGCTTTGCAAGAGCAGTTGTGAAGACACTCAGATTCACACTCACTCCTACTCTTTTTATTTTCTAACACAACAGCATGATCTGGTAGTTTTAAAAACTCAACCTTGGAAAACCCTTCTCTGTTTCTACCACATGTCAATGCCACACATTCACCAGTCCAATCCCCCAGCTCACTCCATGTTTTACTGTCATCCTGCCACAGCAGCAGGACAAACAGCCCATTTGGGTTTAACACAGACCTCAATTTCACTGAGCTATCCGAGACGCCATAAGTAAAATAAACCTCATCAGTATGATCATCAAGCTCAACATTGAAAGAGAGGACCAAGAAGGTTGCACTGGGATTTTTAAAGGCTATTAATTTGGACTCATGGCCAGTCAAATTGTAGACAGCACTTCTCCAGTAGGGACCAGTGTTTTCCTTCCAGACAACAACCTGGGCAGGCACTTGAAGATCAAAGCCGAGGGAGAACTTCCCGGGTTTCGGATCGTCAACTGCTGCCCAGGATGTAAGGCGCCTCTGCTGGTCAGTCCTCTTGTTAAGGCTAATCATCATGCCGGGCAACAATGTGTCTGAGGGATGATCAAAGCTCTGCCACAAAGGGTCTTTTGTTTGATCTTTTCCAAATCCTAGGACAAGGTTTCCAGTGTCCATTAGCAACCCAATTGTGTCATTTGTTGCAGAAGCAGGGAGGGATGCATTTGAAGACCAGATGAGTGCTTTTCTTGTCTTCCCATCCAACACCACCAGATTTCCATCACTGTCCAGCAGAAAAACACCTGGAGAATCAAGTGGGGTTTCTCTGTTGGCAACCCACACAATTGGTGGGTTTGGGATTGTATTGTACCAAATGCCAAGGAAGTATTTGGTACAATTTTCAGGACTGAAGAATCCCAGTGCGAAGTTTCCAGTGGAAGAAATCAAGGTCTGGTTTGCACTGATTGATTTGCCTGGGACTAATAAGTTGTGTTTGCTGGTACAAAAGGAAAATGGCAGCTTAGGAGAGAACACTAGTAATGTCAAAACACAAGCAATGAGCCTCCCCATTCTGAGAGACAAAGGAAGAAACAAGGAGACGACTGATAGAGGCTCAAAAAGCGCAGAATGACAAAGTTTGTACCTCAAGGCTCAAACTCAACAGTGGCTAAGACATAAAGTGTTCATTTATTTATACCCCATCAACTCTCTGACATGCCACGTTTTCTTCGTCAAGTACATGCCACGCTGGTGCCTAAAATTGAAGATTATTTTTTATTTTTAATGAGTATCAATTTTAGAGGTGGAAATTTTCTATTTAAACCCTCACTTTTCTTTGTTCACCCCAACTTCTATTTCAAATTTTCACAATTTCTAAGAAAACTCAACTATCTTCCCAAACTACCCCTAAATACACCCAATAAAAAAAATAAAAATAAAAAACTCATCAACCTCACTCCCACCCCACACCCCACACCCAACAAAAACTTAACATGCATTCAGTTTTTTTTATTTTAATATTTGCATTTCAAAATGGTTTTGATTTTGTTTACCTCTGCATATGATCAAATATCTTATCAAAAATTGCATTCATATGTGGAAATTGGTTGTTGTATGTCTCTGCATTTTGCAGCACCTAGCAGAAATAATCATTTTATTATTCCTGTGAAATCATTCATGTGTGTTGAACATTTTCAATTGACTTTCCAGGCATGAAATTGTTAGTGTTGTGACCAAAGCTAGGAAGAATGTGGAGAAATTAAAAGTAGGTGATCGTGTAGGAGTTGGGGTGTAGGTTCCTGCATGAAATGTGAGACCTCTGACCAAGACTTGGAGAACTACTGCCCTCGAGCAATATTTACCTATAACTCACACGATCACGTACGACCAAATAAAAGTCTTTGATCATAGCATCCTCAATAATTATAGGAGGAGTCCCAAACCAAGAAATAATCTGACATTATATACCTCAATTGACGACCCACAAGCCACTATTTGCATACCTTATTTAGGGTTTGTGAAGAGAAGATGAGAGTGTAGTAGGTTTCTTGGATTGAAAGAGAAGAGTAATCTGGCAATTGGGTCTAAAGGAGTTTGTATTTTTCTAAAACTTAATATGAATAGTGGTGCCAACAAGCCAACCCAACTTTTGATTTTTGACCTAGCCGCTCTCTCTTCCTAGGAAAGAAAACCCAAGGCTTGGAGACTAGCCGCCACCCCCCTTTGGGGGTGGGTGACCTCCTTTTGCTCTCCCCCTCCTTCCCCCTCTCCCCTCCAGGGTCTTGCCCCTCCCCTCTCCTCTCGCCCCCCTCGCCCCTCTCTCCTTTCCTTCCTTTGTTTCCCGTCCTCTCTTTCCCTCCCTCAAGTTTTCTTCCTCACCTTTTTCTTTTGCTGTGACTTTGGGATTTTTTTTATTTTGCAGGGAGTGTGTGGTTGGGTGTGGGTGGCTTCGTTGTTCTGCTCCTATTCTGGATCTACTTTGTCTGGGGATTGCCTCTATGTTGTGGCTTGGGTGGTTTCCCATGTGGCGGCCGCTGTTGGTTTATTGTTTCCGTTGTTGTGTCGCCGGCGGTTTTTTTGCTTTGTTTGTTTCTTTTGCAGATTTGAGATTGATTCATGCTGGAAAACTATTTCAGATTTGTGATTCGCCTCATCTCTGTGATTTGGTGGCAAACGGAGTGACCAGCGTGCTGTGCGATTCTCTTTAGCCTTTTGTGCTGCTTTTGTTGTCAACCTGTTTGTGGTGTTGATCAATATTCTCTTCTAGTTTTTACTTGTAAGAGCCTCTAATGCTTGATATGCATTTTCTCCTCCTACCACTGGCGGCTATTTCTCGGCACCTTCCCTTCACCACCATCTTCAGCGCCTCGACCACACAAGGGTCTCCTCTCCTTGGTGACTCTTATGCAATTGGGGTTGCTTTTAAAGTGCTTATGTCACTTATTGCTTGGATTATGGTAGCGCTCTTTGTAGCTTTGGTGGCTTGTCCACCACCATTTTCTGTCTCGAGCATTGGTTCCTGGTTCCTCTCGGTGGGTGTGGGCTTGTGTTGATTATGCTGCTGTTTGGTTATGGGTGGTGTGGCATTTCCCTGTTCTATATTCACTACCTTTTGTGTACACTTTGCTTTTATGGACTTTATGTCCTCTTCAAGTTTTATGATGTAGTAGGTTTGATGCCTTCTTGTGTTGCAGTTTTTCGAACTCCTTTGTGGAGCTCACTTTGTTGTAACCGGCTTTTGCCTTCTATCTAATAAAATTTGATTTCGACAATATATATATGAATAGTGGTGGGGTGTGTGCATAGATGTACTACGTATTAAGTTGGATGACCTTTTTTGTAACATCCGGACCCAAAATTTAAGACTATTCACTAATTAATTAAATTAAAAACATAATTTCCAATTTTGCCCTCAAGTAAGAGAAAGAGGGGTCATTTTTATCCGAGAAGATTTTGGGACAACAAGTGGTATTTTCAGGAAGGTCGTACCGAGACGAATTCGTAGACGTGCATTAGGCTTGAATCGGGATTATAACGAAGAAGTTACGAGATAAAATCCTCTAGTGGCAAAATCGTAAATTTTGGTAAAAATCAGAAATTAACCCCTCAATTTCTCACTTTCTCTCTCTCTCTCTCCCCCGACTTCTCCTTCTCCGCGCGAACCCCCCCCCCCCCTCATCGACACTCTTCACAGACAACCATTTTTGCCAGCGCGCGCTACGCCAGGTACCCGGCCACGAGACCAGTTCCGTTCGAACCGCCACCTTCTCCTCTCTCTTCCCGGCCAGCACAGACTCCTGGAACAATCGAGATTCGCCGAAAAACGCAAAAAAGTCACCGGTTTTGATAGACACTTCCAGTGGCTCGATCGCGCGTCCGGCCACCGTTTCCGACGAGTGAGGTATGGTTTCTCATCTACTCTTCATGCTCTAGCTGGCTGTTGGGTAGGTTTTGGCTGATTTAAAGATTTAACAACTCGAGTTCGAACCCTAAAATCTGCCATTTTTTAAATTGAAATTCCGGCCACTTCCGTCGATAATTTGGGGTATGTCCAAGAACAAAAGTGGCTCCAAATTATGGGTTTTACCTAGGGTAGGAGTTTGGAGCCGTGGTTTGAAGATTTCCGGCCGCCTAAACTGTGCTCAAGCCACCCACGTGCTGCCGGCTCGTGGGGCGGAGCATGGGCAATCTGGTGGGGTCACATTATTATCCTAGAATGATCCTTGTGTTGTGTTGAGCGCGTAGGAGTTTACGGATCTCAATTTGGATATCGTTTGGGCCTCGAATGGATTTCACATATTGTGTGATTTTCGGGTTTGATGTGTTTGGACCGTTGGATCAAAGCCAATTTCACGTATGTTATTCCCTGTATTCGTAGGATCTATAGGAACTCACGGATCGTGAATCGGAGCCCCGGATGTTCCGATTCATCAACTTAAAGTTTAAAGTCTTCTTTTGAAGCATTGGATTTTAATATTGTGTTCGTATTCTGAAATAGGTTATCCGACTCCGCCTTCACAATAGGCAGAACCCTCTAGGGTCACGCAGCTTGGGACTACTTGTGAGTGGACTTTGTTTTCAAATAAATAGCATGATTTTATCTTGGAATTTGCATGCATGAGAATTTAAGGATTTATTGAAAGTCAACTTGTACTTTATAGTGAAACTATTATTTTCGTAAAGTATTTGAGATATTTCTGGGTTTTGACATTTTAAGTATCTTGAGTATATACAAATGATATTTGAGAAATTGCTACCTATCTTGTTGGTTATGAGTGGGAAGTACGGGGTTGTTGTTATGAGATGTGGAAAGATGTGAGTATAGATTGTCGGTTTGAAGTGCTATAAGCACTACCCCGTGTACCTCCCCCTGGATTTGTAACTAGATTATGGAAAGGTGGGATACTTGGAAATGTCGGAACCGGGGCATCCTTGACGGGATGTCGCTCTAGACCCTTGATTGGGTAGTCTGTGCGCGTAGGACGGTTCCAGGCGTACGGGTCTTGATTCTTCGTCCGTACGTGTTGGGTTAGAGTGTCAGCCCCCAGTTGGACGACTCATCCCTAGCCACATGAGCGTTTGAGGCCGGATACTTGTGAACTAGTCAACAATTCCCTGTTGGATTGTTTCCCCGGTACAATTAGGTGTGTCGTATACATATTATATCTCTTATTATTTATCTATATCTATGTATATATATATATATATATAGCTATGCATTTGTTCTTGTTTTTGAGCGAGGATACTTCCCCGCTCGTCGTGCAAGTGGGCATGTGTTTCGAGAGTTTGATTTGAGATTTATAAGGAAAAGTTTGGATGGGTTGATTTGTAAGTTTCACTTGATTTCGGATTTAGCTCGGGTTTGAGCAAACTATATATGTATGAATATGATGGTTTTTAATGCATTGGTTTCATGCATGGTTTTCTAACAGTGGGGTTATATTACTTTGGTTTAAATTGAACTAAACTTTGTTTTGTCCACTCACAATTTTCTGTTTTGTGCCCCACAGCTAGTAGTTGACTGGAACGAGAGGAGAGCTGTGTCGTGTGCCCTAACCGTGAACTGCAGTGCTCAGGAGCTTTCGTAGAGCCTCTGTACCTTGCAAATTCGTAAAACTTCATTTTTGTTGGCTTGTTGAATTCCGTTAGACTTGCTCTGTTATTGCCCTGCTAGGATGTGATTTTTGAGGCCGGAGGCCATGGTTTGTAAACACTGTGTATTGTGTATGCATGCTGGCTGTTGGGTTGTAAATATCTGTGTTTTTAATAGGTTGATAATTTGGGATTTGTTCTTTTTCCAGGGGAGACTCTGCCAAAATTTTGGTAGAAAGTCTCGGTTCTTAGTAAGTGGGTCCGGCATCTATAGGATGTCGGATATAGAAGAAGAGTCTGTCCCGGTTTCCGAGGAAATTAAGGGCGGGTCCTGTCATTTTTTGTCCTTTTATACAATGATAAAATTTAAGAGCTTAATGATTTAAGTATTGGAGTGAACAAATAAAGAAAAACTCAAAAAAAGTGTAGTCTTGAATTAGACTAAACCAAACCGTAATTGATTAAAGCGGCTAAATCAAATCAGATCAAGCTGTTTGATTCATATTTTACATTAAAAGGTATAATTTTGAATTGAACCAAACCAAACCGTAATTAATTTAATATGCAGGTATACTGCTAGTTTATTATTTATTTATCAAATAATGATATTCATTAGAAAACTTCAGCAATACATGAAAAACGTGTACGAAACACGAATTCATCTCAACATGATTGCAAAACCAATAACCCGAAAGAGGAAAATTACATGTGACAAAATCCGCATAAACAACTAAAACAACTCAAATCACCAAAATCCGCATAGCTCGTATCTAAACCCACACAACCCAAAAACAAGCAAAATCCTAAATTAAACCACAAACTTAAATCATGACTACCAGATCGAAGTCCCGCCACCATAGAACAAAGGGTAAATCTCATGAAGAAAACCTCCAACGATCCAATTGTGCATAAAAACGAATAAGAGTCACATAATAGTTAACAAAAGTCATGATTTAACAACTTTACTGCTAGTTTGAGGCCTAAACTAAACCCAACCGGACCGTACTTAACTTAGGGTCAAGGTTCACCTAGGGTACCGTTGGATTATGTATTGTAATAACCACACTATGTCTAAAATGTATCAACACAGAAAATTGTTACCCGTAAAATATAAGGGTACATAGATTTCATCCTTGGAGAAAAGATTATTATTATTATTATTTTCATCTCCCTCATTATTAGCTTCCAACTATACGGAAATAGATATCTTTGATCTAGTCTAATTTATTAGCTTCGTGGAAACTACAATTATGATCAAGAGATTCAAATATATATATATATATATATAATTTTCTATTATTTAATAATCTTTATCATTTTCAGTAATTTCACAGAAAGCTACATGCAGTTCAAAAAATTTATTACCACATGGTGAGGGGAGAATAGTAAAAGTGGGCTGTCGTCTCTCATAATTTATTGGGACAAGATGAGCTGAGGCGACCGTCAACTTTCATCAATATATATCATATATGTATGTTGCGTGGCTTCTGCATGCACATATAAATTTTGCCAATGTAAAAGCCATGGCTTCCGCGTTTATATTCTCAAACAGTCGAGACACATTTACAGCAGCTTCTGTTTCTTCTTGGTCAATCAAAGACAAAAATATGGGAACCCAAAAGTCAGAAGAAGACATAGATTCATTTGGGCTGTACATACACTTGGATATACGTACTGCGATTTAAAAACTAAATTCCTATACTATAATTCCTGGAGATTGATTCAATTCAAATGAAACAAGGATCATGTTCTAGCAGATTAATGTTTGTGGATAACGTTGGTAGAGTAGGTATTGTAGGAGAGACTAGCATGTGAAAAATTATTTATGCACACAACACAAAGGTGAACAGAAACGATTCAAATATTTGTATATGTGTGACTTATTTTAAAAATTATTAGTAGCGCCAATGGGGTCTAGTAGTGGAAAAGGCTATTGAGTTGTAGAGGGTTAAACCCTTATGACACCTTAGTTGTATATGTGTGAAATTCTCTCTCCTCTTTGTACGTAGGTTAGACTATCGCTTGTATTTTAAAAAAATATTAGTCACTTAAAAACCCACTACTGATGACTTCTGTGATATAATTATTAAGAAATATAAACGAACTAAAATAAGTGAAAATTTCACTTAATTGGTCATAGATAAGTAATATAAAAAGCTCTATCATTTAATTTCAACATGACTGCAAAAGCAACAATCTGAAAGGGGGAAACTACATTGGACAAAATCCAAACAACTCAAATCACCAAAATCTGTCATAGCCCATATCCAAACTCACACACCCCAAAACAAGCAAAATCCTAAATTAAACCACAAACCTAAATCATGACTACCATACCACCACGGATCGATGTCCTGCCACCATAGAACAAAGGGTAGATCTCGGGAAGAATTAACTCAACTATCCAACTGCGCATAAAAATAACGAATAAGAGTCGTATAATAGTTAACAAAAGTCCTTATTTGACAACTATATTGCTAGTTTGAGGCCTAAATTGAACCCAACCGAACGGTACTTAACTTCGGGTTAAGCTGCTGTAAATGTCTCTGTACATTGTTATTATCCGTAAAATTATTTTTTTCATCTCCCTCATTGAAACTAATAAGTTTCTCAATGAATTTTGATTATTTTAGTCCTAATACACCACCACCCACACTATTTATGGGTGGGTTGGTCAAGTTACGACCCGATTGCATATTTTCATGTGAGGAGAGAACTGGTTCAGTCGAGATTATGCAATTTTCTGCCCACCTTGCACTTTCTCCTTTTCTCCTTCGGAGGAGGCAATTTTCTGTAGATAGACAATTAAACAAGATGTGTAAAAACGGAAAAACCATATGGAAATTGTAACACCCCGACTCAAAATAAGTTCATAAATTAATTGATTTAATTTAATTAAATTGAATTTCTAATTTCTCACTTGAGTAAGGGAAAAATGGTCCATTTTTATCCGAAGAGAGTTTGGAGCAACGAGTGGTGTTTTTCAGGAAGCTCGTCCTAGAGGTAGAGTCCGTAGACGCGTAGTGGACTCAATTTGGACTTGTAACGAAAAAGATACGATTGAAGAATCATTGATGGCACAATTGTAATTAAGTCAAAAATTATTTTTGATAAAAATCAGATTTTCAAAATTTTCTCTCATTCTTTCTCTCTCTCTCCCCGACCTCTCCCTCTGCGACAGACCCATTTCTTCTTCTTCACTCTGCAACTCCGGCGACAGCTCACAGCCAGCCACCAGACCGGTTGGGTTCGAACCGCCAGCTCTTCCTCCTTCTGTTCCACTCCAGCTCCGACGCCGGCAGCAACGAGAACCGCCGGAAGTTGCAGAAAAGTCGCCGGAAAATTTAAGAAACTTCGACGGCTTCGTTCTCCTTCGTTTCTCAACCAAATTGGACGAGTGAGGTATGAAAATTCATTTACTTTTCGTGCTCTAGCTTCCTGTTGGATAGGTTTCTCAGAATTTTGAGAGTTTACAAATTAATTTTCGAAGTTAAGCTTCAGCCGATTTTCAGTTGGCATTTTCGGCCACTTCCGGTCATTTTTTGGCCATTGTCCAAGAACAAAAGTGACTCCAAATTAGGGGTATTACCTAGGGTAGGAGTTTGGAGCCAAGATTCTAAGTTTTTCCGGTCACCGGAATATTTATCAAGCCACCCACGCGCGGCAACGCGTGGGGTGGCGCATGGGCAGTCCGGCAGATGTCACATTTTATCCTAGAATGATCCTTGTGTTGTCACGAGCGCGTAGAATTTTACGAATCTCAATTTGGATAACGTTTGAACCCCGAACGGATTTTACATATTGTGTGATTTCCGGGTTCGATAGGTTAGAACCGTTGGATCGCTTCCCATTTAATATATGTTGATTTAGATATTTCTAGGATCATGTAGGAATTCGCGGATCGGGAATCGGAGCCCCGGATGTCTCGATTTAAATAGTTAAAGCTTGTGTTTTACGTTAATTGTCCGATTGTGCGATCGCGAGCGATCTAACCGTCCAATCTGAACCAAACTTGCAGGACGTGTATTCTAGACCTTGTGGAACCCATAGAGACGTTCGGATCATAAAATAGAGGTCGTGGGGCCCGCGGGGCCCGGTTGACCAAATTTGGAAAGTTTAACCCTTGGTTGACTGTGAGTTTTCCGAGGTAGTTTCACACTTCGAAAAGTATTATGATGACCTTGTAAATGAGTCTTAATTGTTATTTGAGTTATTTGGATTATATTAGGAGTATGAGCTTGTTTATAATATATTATGGGATACTTGATTTGTAGAGTTGTGAAAGTGAGTCTTGGGACTTGGTTATGATTATTAGGATGAGAATGGGCATTGCTTTCAAATAAATGGCATGGTTTTGAGATGGAAATGTTATGCATATGAATTAAATGGTTTATTGAAATGCACTTTATATTTAATAGTCGAAATTATTATTTTGTAAAGTATTTGTGATATATTTGTGGATTTGATATATTCGAGTGTCTTGGAGTTTATATATATAATATTTGAGAAAACACTATCTTAGGTACTTCCCCGGTTATGGGTTTTATGTTTGTGAGTCATTTGTCTACTATGAATATGTATTTTGTTTTGGGAAAATTGAACTAAGGATGAGAATATTATTTATATAATATTTATATAAGGATTACGAACTCCACCATCATACGTACCACCCCCTTGGATGATGATATTTGGAAACAGTGGATATGGACACTGGGATACATGGAAATGGATATATGGATATGTTTTGAATATACTATTCACACACGTGCCGGGTTTCGGGCGTGTGGGCTTATTTGGTCATGGGTCCCGGAATTGTGGGATGCCGGAAAAATTGTGGATATGGTATGGATGTGACGGAACCCGGGGCATATCTTAACGGGTGTCGCTGTAGACCCTTAATTGGGTAGTCTGCGCGCGTATGACTGTTTCAGACGTACGGGTCTTGATTCTTCGTCCGTACGGGCTGGTTGAGTTTAGTCCCCCAGTTGGACGGCTCGTCCCTAGCCACATGGACTTTTGAGGGCCGGATAAGTGTGAGCTAGTCAACAATCCCCAGTTGGATTGTTTTCCCATGGTACATGATGATGGTGAGAGGTGGGTGTATGTGGATGTATTTATGTATATATATATAAATATATAATTATTCTTTTCTTGTTATACATATTACATATATGTATATGTGGTTTTAATTCTGGTTTGAGATTTGTGAGCCTGTACATGTATGAACGTATAAGCCCTGGATTTGGGCAGTGTTGTACGGAAATATACGCCTTGAATAGGGTATGGTTGCGGGATTGAATGGATATTAAATGGAAGAAATTGATGATGTGTTTAATGTACATACGCCTTGAATAGGGTATGGTTACGAAATTGAACTGTTATAAAGGAAGAATTCGTGAATGTGTTCATTGTGTTTTGTTGGATTTGGAATTGTGTCAGATCTGAAATGTATAGATGGTTCTGTTGTAAATAATTGTTTATTATCGGAGTTGTGACCGTTGAGATGAGAACTACGTGTGGCTTGATCCCTTGTCCAAGGGTACGTAGGCAGCCTGGGGTCTCACCAGGTGCAGCCGCGAAGTATTAATGTGTTTAAAAGGTTTGTTGAATTCTGCGTATGTGATTGAATTCCTGATGTGGTTCGATGTGATTGTTGGATTTGAATCCAGTTTAATGATTTCTGTGGTGTTTGTAAAGTTGTTTGAAGACTTTAAGTACATGGTTTATGTAGTAATTGACTCGAGAATATTGTTGGTTATGTTTCGAATTATCTGAAGGCCGGGGGCCTATTATGTGTTTGCATGTTGATAACTTGTGCATGCTGCCTGTTGGGATATTAAAATGTGAATTTTATGCAGGTTGAAATTTGGGAAATGTTCAATTTCCAGGGGAGACTCTCCGAAATTTCGGTAGGAAGTCTCGTGCCCTTAATCCTTTTTGGGAAAAGAGGTTATAGTTTCAGTGAGTGGGCCCGACATCGAGTGATGTCGGGAATTCACAGGATTCGTCTCGAGTTCCAAGGAATTTGGGGCGGGTCCTGCTAGAAATAGATATCTTTTGATCGTCAACTTCATCAAATATATATATATATATATGTATGTTGCATGGCTGAGCTAGAATTGTAAAGTTAGGGGGGCCGAAGTAGAAAATACAAGTATATAAAATACCTAAGTATTAAATAATTACATGTTTAGAGCTAAATATTTCTGATTTAATTATGTCTAATTTGTTTTAAAAGGAACTTTAAGTTAAATTATAAGTGATTTATTACAAATTCTATATATTATATATAACTAGCCTCTCTGACGCGCTTCGCGCCTAAGAGACTTTTTTTTAAAAATTTAAATTTTATTCTTGAATTGAAAAAGATAATGGGTAGTTGTTTTCCATAAAAATAGGATTCATTATCCGATTTTTCTTTTACTTTTAATTTTTTTAAATATGAAAAAGTGTAAATTTACCATATTATCATAATTTAATTAATAATTTCAATTCTTAATGTTTGCATTAACCAAGGGCATTTTCTGGTATTTTGAATGTTTCACCATTCTCTGCCTTTTGCTTTATATATATAGATATAATAGAGGAGAAATAAAAATTTGAGGGAGCCAGGGCCACTCTAGGCCTAGGAGTGCCCCCGCCACTCTGCACATATAAATTTTGCCAATGTAAAAGCCATGGCTTCTGCTTTTATATTCTCAAACAGTTCAATGTAAAGAGACATTTACAGCAGCTTCTGTTTCTTCTTGGTCAGTCAAAGACAAAAATACAGGAGAGACATAGATTCATTTGGACATGCACTTGGATATACGTACTGCGATTTAAAAACTAATTCCTGGAGATTGATTCCATTCAAATGAACAAGGATCATGTTCTAGAAGATTAATGTGTGTGGATAACGTTGGTAGAGTAGGTATTGTAGGAGAGACTAGCATGTGAAAAATTATTTCTGCACATAACACAAAGGTGAACGAAAACGATTCAAATATTTGTATGTGAACTTATTTAAAAAATTATTAGTAGCACCAATGGGGTCTATTATAGTGGTAGACCAGACCAGGTTCAAACCCCTATGACACCTTGTATGTGTGTGAGAAATTCCCTTTCCTCTTTGTAAGTTAGACTATTGCTTGTATTAAAAAAAAATTATTAGTCTCTTAAAAATCCACTACTAGAAATATAAACCAACTAAAATAAGTGAAAAGTTCATTTAATTGGTCATAGATAAGTAATGGTAATTAAACTTAAATCGCGTGAAACTTTCCAAAAACAAGAGCAACAAAATGTTTGTGCACGTTGATTTATGCAAGAATTATTTCTCAACTATATATATATGTTCATGGTGTAACCTTAAGCAGATGGAGTCTAAAATTAGTTAACAAGGTAGTGACTAAAGAGTAAACAAATCATTATGGTAGATGGAGTCTAAAATTAGTTAAGTAGCCTGATCATTGATTGAGGGCTTTGTTTTGAATGGTTAAAAAATCAAATCTTGAATACGCTAGTATATAACTTCTTTCTGGCATATAAAATCATCACATAATAGTGGGATTCACGTACATATTATTACAGATGTGCTTTGGTCGATTCTATTTGATTTTTGGCTAGAATTGAGAACCAGACCAATTATGTCCTTAAAAAAATTCTGGACCGAGGACTACTACTAAAGCGAGATAAGAGGATTACGGTTTATTTGGTGTTGGGGATTCAATGTGGGTAGTTGATAATAAGACTATGGGAAACCAATAGAAAACTACCCCATGTAAACAAAAAATATTCAAAAAATTGTTTTTCTAGTTTAGTGGAAAAAGGTCTTTGACTTACAGATTAATAGTCTCAAGTTAGAATCTTCATGACACGTTGATAGTTTGTGTATGTGACAAACTCCACCTCCCCAATGACATCTTGGTAGTGTTGTCTCAAGTTAGACAATCGCTTTTATTATATAATAAAAAAAAATTAAAACCGGGATTTATTCTTTCTCCGGCCCCATTTTGCTTCGTATTTAAAAAATGATAATAAAAACCGGACCGATCTATTTGGCTCAGGCAGTTTTACAGTTTTGTCAATCTAAATGGCCAGCCCTACATAATATAAAAAGATATCACACGGTAATTTGTTCGGAAATTAGAGACCAGTGATTTATCAATCAAAAAATAAAGAGAATCGACGTTGGGCTCACTTCTCAAGCAGGTTATTAGGCTCATTGAGCAAGGGAGCTATTTTCGGGCCCAAGATTGTTCTTTTGTAGGCTGTGTTTATTCTTTAGGCCTACCCAACAATGACCCAAAAGAAGTTAAAAAAAAAGAAAAAGAGAACAATCGTTGCGTGCAAATAATACATGTCGTTGTTGCAGCTTTAACAGTATCTGGGCATAAAAATTGTGAAGCCCAATTAACTCAATAGAATTCTTTAACTCTTTGTCTCAGGGCTTTTCTTTGTTCGTTTATTTATCCGACTTTAACTGTGTTGAAGCTATCGACCTTCTGGCATGCTAATGGTGACCACATTGTTGGAGAAACTTGCAGACGTTTGAGAATAAGACCCAACGGCACTGGAATTCCTATGCCTTGAAAAAGCAGATTCTTTTGTGGGTGGAAGCGATGAAGCTTCATTGCTCTGCAGCATATGAATCACAGAAGACATTGTTGGTCGATCAGCTGGAGCTTCTTGAACACACAGAAGCCCTACATGGACACACCTTAAAGCTTCATGAGGCTGGTATGTCTCCCTTCCTGATGCATCTATCATCTCCAATCCTCTACCTTCTTTCCATAGCTCCCAAGCCTAAGATTTAAACATTTTTAATGAACCCATTAATCTTCTTGCATGATCATTTGCTTATAGTTTAATTGCAAATTTGCTTCAGGCTTAAAAACAAAAACTAGAATTCTCTGTACTTACCCAACCAGCAAGAGTTTGTGAATGTTCAACACTATATAAAACGCAGCATTCCTCTTTCCACTTACAATCTCTAAAAGTAACACCCCAAAGCTAAATACATCCAATTTCTCTGAAAAATGGCCAAAGAGGGCATACTCGGGTGACATATAGCCACTGCATGAATTAATAATGGTAGAGAAGTTAGAAATAATAACAGTGATTAATTACATAAGGTTTGGAACTGTTAAAATAATCTAGACTTCATTAATAGTCGGCTGGTAAAAATTGTAATAGTTGGCTGTTAGTAGTTGTGGGTTGAATTAATGGTGTGGTAGAAGTTAGTTGAATTAACTATGTTTGGTTTTAGTTGTGTTGTTTTAATGTATTAGGTCGGCAGTGGCTATTATATAAAGCCACCCCTTTCTCTTCATTTTGAATTAAGCAAGGAACATCATCATTCTCTAAAACAGTGTCCCACTACTTTCTGTCTTTTGATTATCAGAAGAGAACAAGTTTCTTCTCTTACCTATTATTACTCCCACATAACCGTACCCACCACATTCCTTTATTCCATCAAAGTGGTATCAAAGCTGTAAACTCATAACCATATGGCTTCAAACAAAAACTTGTTGCAGCCCCAGCTTCCAAAGTTTACAGGGAAGAATTATAGTCAATGGAGTATCCAAATGAAGGTGCTGTATGCTGCTCAAGATTTGTGGGAGGTGATTGAAAATGGCTTTGTGGAGCCAAATGATCAAGCAGTCCTCACTCAACAACAACTCACAGAGCTGAAGGAGACACGTAAGAAGGACAAAAAGGCTTTATTCTTTATCTTTCAAGCAGTGGATGAAGCTATCTTTGAAAGAATCTCATCATGCACTACATCAAAACAGGCGTGGGACACTCTCTTTGCATCATATAAAGGAGAAGAAAAAGTGAAGATGGCAAGACTGCAAACTCTAAGAGGTGAGTTTGATATGTTACGTATGAAGGAGTCAGAATCTGTTGAAGACTATTTCAATCGTGTCATTTTTCTAGTCAACCAACTGAGAATTAATGGAGAAAAAATTGAAGATCAGAGAGTTGCTGAAAAAATTCTTCGAAGTATGTCCCGAAAGTTTGAATATATTGTGGTGGCAATTGAAGAATCCAAAGATCTGTCTACTTTGTCTCTTGACAGTTTAATGGGTTCTCTTCAATCCCATGAGTTACGGCTGAAGCAGTTTGACTCTGGCCCTATTGAGCAAGCTTTTCAATCTCAAGTCTCATTCAGAGGAAGTTCTAGAAGAGGAGGAGGCGGCTTTGCTCGTGGACGAGGAAGAAATAATCAAGGACGTGGCTATGCAAATGACCAGAAAGAAACTAATGTTGAAGGCTCTACACGAGATTATGGTTATTCAAGAGGAAGAGGAGATTATGGTTATTCAAGAGGAAGAGGAAGAGCACGTGGAAGAGGAAGAGAACAAGGTTTCTTCCTTCCCAATATTCAGTGCTACAATTGCAAGCAGTATGGGCACACCAAGTACACATGCAAAAACAAAACAAATGGAGGAGCCGAATCAAGCTTTGTGCATGAAAAAAATTATGAAAGGGAAAATGATGCTGTGGTTTTACTTGCATGTGCAGCTGCCAAAGAAGGAAAAGTTTGTGCAGAAAAATGGTATCTTGATAGCGGATGTAGTAATCACATGACAGGCAACAAAAGTGCCTTTGTCAATTTCAAGCATACCAACAACTCAGAAGTGAGGATTGGTGATGGTGGAAAGCTAGTGGCCAAAGGATGTGGAGATATTCTTTTTCTGTCCAAGTCTGGAGAACAAAAAAGAATCTCTAATGTGTTATATGTTCCAGATTTAAATTACAATCTCCTTAGTGTGGGGCAACTTCTTCGTAAAGGCCATAATATTCAGTTCAGGGAAGACCAGTGTGTAATTAGAGACAAGTACAACTCTCTAATTACAAAGGTGCAGATGTCAGGAGACAATATGTTTTCTCTGAACATAAAGTATGAATCTTTTGCTTGCTTAAGTGCACTTATCAAGGATTCCTCATGGTTGTGGCATCTACGCTATGGGCATTTGAGTTTCAGCACACTATCATTGATGGGGAAACAACATATGGTACGAGGACTACCAACTATACAGCATCAAACACAAGTTTGTGAAGCATGTGTGCTGGGAAAACATCAGAGAAATTCGTTTCCTACAGGAAATTCTTGGAGAGCATCCCATCCTCTTGAGCTGGTGCACTCAGATGTATGCGGGCCCATGAACACAACATCAACAGGAGGTAACCGCTACTTTCTTACATTCATTGATGATTATAGCAGAAAGACATGGGTCTATTTTCTCAAATATAAATCAGAGGTGTTTGATTACTTTAAAGTTTTCAAAGCTTTGGCTGAGAAGCAAAGTGGATTTGCATTGAAAACCTTGCGGTCTGATCAAGGTGGAGAATTATCATCCAATGTGTTCGAGAATTTTCTAAAAGAAAATGGGATAAAGCATCAGTTCACAGCTCGGTACACCCCACAACAAAATGGTGTGGCCGAGAGAAAAAATAGGACCATTATGGAATTGGCAAGAAGCATGTTGAAGGCAAAAGCAATGCCTAATCGTTTTTGGGCAGAAGCAGTGGCATGTGCTGTATATCTCTTGAACCGTGCATCGTCCAATAGTGTGGAAGGCAAGACTCCTCAAGAAGCCTGGAGTGGTCTCAAGCCATGTATTAGTCACTTAAGGATATTTGGCGGCATTGCTTATTCTCATATTCCTGATGAAACAAGGAGAAAATTGGATGACAAATCAGAAAAGTGCATTCTTGTTGGGTATAGTGAAAAGGCCAAGGCATATAAGTTGTTTAATCCATTGACTAACAAGATTATTGTTAGTCGTGATGTCAAGTTCAATGAAGAAGAAGCATGGAATTGGAGTGAAGCTGAAAATCAAAGTCCAATACTGTTGGACATTGGCCTTGAAAATCCAGATTTAACTCCACCAACAACTTTATCATTACAGGAATCTTCATCACAAGGGTCATCATCAACTTCTTCTAGTGATAGCAGTGAGGAAGAAGAAATTTGCAGAGGACAAAGGAGATCAACAAGAGCTCATCAACCATCCACAAGATACCCATCTAGTGATTATGTTTTGATCACTAATGGTGGCACAAATTTTGCTCTATTTGTAGATGCAGACCCAATTATGTTTGAAGAGGCTTCAAAGGATGAAAAATGGGTGAAGGCTATGGATCAAGAAATTGATTCCATTAAGAAAAATGACACATGGGAGCTGGTTGATCTTCCTCAAGGAAAGAAGCCTATAGGAGTAAAATGGGTGTATAAGACCAAGCTGAATGCTCAAGGAGAAGTTGAGAAATACAAAGCTCGCTTGGTAGCTAAAGGCTACAAGCAAAATTATGGAATTGATTACAATGAAGTCTTTGCTCCAGTTGCACACTTTGACACCATCCGAATGGTGTTAGCTCTTGCTGCCCAAAATTGTTGGAAAGTCTTTCAAATGGACGTTAAATCAGCGTTCTTGCAAGGTTTTTTGGAAGAAGAAGTATATGTTGCTCAACCTCCAGGTTATGTGCAGGGAAATGAAGAAACAAAAGTGTGTAGATTGAAGAAGGCTTTATATGGTTTGAAACAAGCTCCAAGAGCTTGGTATAGTCGGATTGATGCATTCTTCCAAGAGTATGGGTTTCACAAATGCCCATATGAGCATACTCTTTACACCAAGAAGAACTCTCAAGGTGAGATTTTGATTGTCTGTTTATATGTGGATGACTTAATATTTACTGGAAGCAATGCTCAAATGTGTGATGATTTCAAGATGATTATGTCACAAAGATTTGAAATGACAGACCTTGGTTTGCTTCATTTCTTTCTTGGAATTGAAGTCAAACAAAATGAGAATGGTATCTATATTTCTCAAAAGAAATATGCAAAGGAATTGTTGAAAAGGTTCAGGTTGGAAAATGCAAAGTCAATTGCTACTCCAATGGAGGTTGGTGTTAAGATAGGAAAGAATGATGGAAGCACAATGGTAAATCAAACTTTGTTTCGAAGTCTAGTAGGTGGCCTCTTGTATTTAACTACAACAAGGCCAGATCTTACATATGCAGTAAGCTTCCTCAGCCGTTTCATGGAGTCACCAAAAGATGTTCATTGGGAGCTTGGAAAGAGAATCCTAAGATATGTGGTTGGAACTATCAATTATGGTTTGCATTATTATCCTGTTCAGAATCTAAATTTGACTGGTTACAGTGACAGTGACTTGGGTGGAGATGTTGATACTTGCAAAAGCACATCTGGTTATGTCTTTAGCATTGGGTCAAGTGCGATTTCATGGACCTCCAAAAAGCAATCTATAGTGGCACTTTCAACTACAGAGTCTGAGTATGTTGCTCTTGCATCAGCAGGTTGTCAAGCTAGGTGGTTGAAAAGTATTTTAGAAGAGATGAGTCAAGTTCAAGAAGGCCCTACAAAACTATTCTGCGACAACAAATCAGCTATATGTCTTTCCAAAAATCCAATGTTTCACAGCAAGAGTAAGCATATCAAGATCAAGTTCCATTTTATCAGAGAGCTAATCAAAGATAAAGAAGTTGAGGTTCTATATTGCAAATCCCAAGACTAGCTGGCAGATTTGTTCACCAAACCATTGAAGAAGGACCTGCTCATCAAGATGAGGAAATTAATTGGCGTAAATGAAGTCTAGCTTAAGGGGGGATGTTAAAATAATCTAGACTTCATTAATAGTCGGCTGGTAAAAATTGTAATAGTTGGCTGTTAGTAGTTGTGGGTTGAATTAATGGTGTGGTAGAAGTTAGTTGAATTAACTATGTTTGGTTTTAGTTGTGTTGTTTTAATGTATTAGGTCGGCAGTGGCTATTATATAAAGCCACCCCTTTCTCTTCATTTTGTATTAAGCAAGGAACATCATCATTCTCTAAAACAGTGTCCCACTACTTTCTGTCTTTTGATTATCAGAAGAGAACAAGTTTCTTCTCTTACCTATTATTACTCCCACATAACCGTACCCACCACATTCCTTTATTCCATCAGGAACATGAATGAGAACCAGATACTACATAGGTATACTTACTATGTCCCAACAACCCTTTTAGTATTTGCTTCGATTTCGTTTTATCTCGAAAATCCTTGCCATCCCAAAGTCTGAGATCTTGGGGTTCATTGTTCCATCCAACAGAACATTACTTGCTTTTAGGTCCCTGTGAATGATTTTCAATCTAGAGTACTTGTGGATATAAAGTAGTCCCTGAGCAATACCTTCTATAATTCGAAAGCGTTTGCCCCAATCCAATTTTGTATTTTCAGATGGTTCTGATTGCCACAAACCATGAGGAAGAATGGGTTTAGTGTTTTTCCTTAAATTTTGGAACAATATTGTTTAACTGCAATGGAAAAAGGCAATGAAATTTGATGTCCCAGAAATCAACAATATCAAAGAATCTTAAAAGTGATCAACATATATACCAAACAAAATTTTGTCAAAACTTCGATTGGGCATGTACTCATAGATCAAGATCATTTCGTCATCTTCAATACAGCAACCCAAGAGTCTAACCAGATTGGTATGTTGGAGCTTGGCTATAAGCTTCAACTCATTCATAAACTCCTGATGTCCTTGCCCTGACTTCTTTGACAGCCTTTTTATCGCTACGTCTTGATTTTCAAGCAGAGTCCCCTGTAGTGGAAGAAAAATCCAATACAAGGAGAAGCACTCCTTACAAAAGAAATGATCATTTTAATGAAAGATACCTAACATTTAGAGCATACAGTGGAAATGTTACCTTATAAACAGGGCCAAATCCTCCCTCTCCCAGTTTATTAGCTTCAGAGAAATTGTCTGTAGCAGCTAATATACTCCGCAAGTTGAAAAGTGGTAGCTCTGTATCATTGTTTCCACCTCCAGCACTAATATTACTCAATGTCTGGCTCTTTCTTCCTCCTATCCTCCCTGTTTCAGTATCATTGTTAGAGCATCATTTGTTTGGATTTCCAGAATCTTAGAGAGAGTAATAGTTACTAGTAGTAGTAGTAGTAGTGGTACCATCTTCTCTCAGAGTTTTCTTCCATAAGAAATAGCCAAAAATTATTGTAAACAATCCTGCTGTTGCTGAGACTATCGCAATTACAAGGGTCCTCTTATCACCATGACCCTTACCATCTGCAAAGAAGCAAAAGATCATTTTCTGGCTAACTACTATTTACTTTAAAGGATTTTAGTCGACACATCGATTTAACATACCTTGATTGGAGCGATGAACACAAATATAAATAGTTTGCCCCAGACCATGATTCTCTACAAGATCCATCAGGTCACCGAACCATGCCACACAACTTGTAGTACTTCCTTCTGTGACATTTGAATAAGCATAAGCTGTGCAAGAGCATTTCTTAAGACATTCAGATTCACACTCTCTCGTACTCTTATTTCCTAACAGAACAGAATGATCTGGTAGTTTCATCCTTTCAAATTTTGAGAACCCTTCTCCTTTATCACATGTCAATGCCTTTTCCCGAACACAGCCTCCGGGCCAATCCCTCATAGCCCATTGTTTGTGAAATTTGATCCTGAAACTTTTCAAACACTTGCACTGTTATGAGAGGGGATTGCTATTTTTATCACAAGCACCGTCTGGACCGCATCGAGCATAAAAATCACATTTATTCTCAGGCTCCCCCCACACTTAACGCCATGTACTAGTGTCATCCTTCCACTGCCACAAAAGTAGTACAAGCATCCCATTTGGATTCAAAACAGACCTCAATATCACTGAGTTATCTGAGACACCATAACTAAAATAAATCTCGTCAATATCAATGTTGTGAGCAATGAAAAAGAAGGTTCCACTTGGATTTCTGAAGTACGTTTTTGCGTCCTTGCCAAAGTAGACAGCACTTTTCCAATATGTAGCATTTTCCTTCCAGGTAATTATCTGTCTGGGAACTTTAGGATCAATGCCTGCAGTGAACTTTCCTGGTCGTGGATCACCAAGTGCTGACCATGATGTAAGCAGCCCTTGTTTGCCTGTTCTTTTGTTCACGCTAAGCTTCATGCTAGGCAACATCGTGTCGAATGGATGATCAAAGCTCTGCCACAAAATGTTTCCTTTATACCTCAGCTCAAGGTTTCCACTATCCATTAGTAAACCAGTTGTGGCATTCATTACGGAAGCAGGTACTGACGCATTAGATGACCAGATAACTTTTCTAGTCATCCCATATGACACCACCAGATTTCCATCACCGCCGAGCATGAAAACACCCGGAGAATCAAGTGGGGATTCTCTGTTGGCAACCCATACTACTGGTGTATCTGGGATTGTGTTGTACCATATACCAAAGAAGTATTTGGTGGAATTTTCAGGTCTGAAGAAGCCTAATGCGAATGTTCCTGTGATACAAGTCAAGGTCTGGTTCTCAGTGACAGATTTTCCTGGTACTAAATTGTCTTGGCTGGTACAAAGAGATAAGAGTAATGTAACAAGACAGAGAAACAACCACTCCATTCAGAGACACAGAGACAGAGGAAGAGGAAGAACTTTCATGCCTCAAACTAATAAACTAAGGTGGCTACTACTAGCTGATAATAATTTGCTTCAAATCATAATTTCATCTTCTCCATTTTAATTGAGCATGATCATGTACGGTCTAAGAACCTAAAATTCATCAATTATAAAGTTTAAATGAGTTGAGGCGGCCACCATTTACTACTAGTATGATCACCTTGCACTATAGGAGCACAACAAGCACCAAACAAACCTAACACTCAGCGGGCCGCCGACGTATCATAATTCAAATGTGAAATGATAGAGGCAAATTAATCCTGATTATATATGTTGCGTGAATCTTTGGTAACAGAAACAACATGTTCCATTTCAATGTAAAAGCTAGGAGTTGCTGGCTCATGCAGGCATAATTATTAGACACTTCAACGTAAAGAGGCAGACATCTTCTGTCTTGTGTTGAAATGGTTTTGTAGAGAACGTTGCTAGAAAAGGGATATTTAGGAGACTAGGAAAATCACTAAGATAGTTGAAGAACTTTCTAGACAGAGTATAAGAGCTGAGATCAATTGGTATATTGTATTGATTTGTATACAGGTACAGCTCTATGATTATATACAGTTTTAATACAATCCTAATAAGGTAAATACAATCAGACTTGAATGACTGAATCAATCCTAATCAAATAGAATAGGAAAGACAGCTTAGCATATATCATAGTTGACTTTCATATGGAGGAGCCGATTGTGTGGGTTGATGGTTGATGAACTGATCTCCTTTGATGTAGGAGATTCCCTAATACGCCCCCGCAAGACTGTGGCACCATCGGAGACACCGATCTTGGAACGAAGGAGATGTAAACGTGGACGTGGCAAGGGTTTGGTGAGAGCATCAGCAAGCTGATCAGGAGTAGAGGCATGAGACACTTGAAGAAGACCACGAGTGACACGATCCCGTACAAACTGAAAATCAATATTGATATGTTTCATACGGGAATGTAGGACAGGATTAGCACAATAGAACATGGCTCCAATGTTATCACAGGAGACAACTGGTGTTGTGGGGAGAGGAATGCCAAGTTCATGCAATAAAGACTGAATCCATGTGAGTTCCGCAGTGGTGGCAGCAATGGCCCGGTATTCGGCTTCGGTGGAGGAGCGAGAGACAGACCGCTGTTTGTGGGAGCTCCAATAGATCAGATTTCCACCGAGGTAGACAACATAGCTAGTCGTGGACTTGCGATCATCACAATCACCAGCCCAGTCAGCATCGGAAAAGGCATAGAGACGATGAGAGGGGCGGCGACAAAGATGAAGGCCAAAGGAGATGGTACCCTTCAAGTAGCGAAGAAGATGCTTGTGTTGGAAAAATGGCTCACCTAAAGATACAAGGTTGTTTTGGCGCTGAAAAGGAAGATTTTGAATCTGCCTGAAGAGACCGTTCGCTGGACATTTGCGACCGGTCGCTTTTACAGAGAAACGAAATCTGTAGGGAAGTCGACGGGCGACCGGTCGCTATCTCCTTGCGACCGGTCGTCCATAGAGCAAGCGACCGGTCGCACGCCAAAAACGACTTGTCACAGAATCAAATTGGAGCATTCTATTCAAAAGCGACCGTCGCCAGTTCCTGGAGACCGGTCGTCCAGTCGTGCCTGTGACGTTTTCTTACATGTTTTCAACTGTGTTTTCGATGGCTATCGCTTTCCACATGATTTCAGAGGCTTAGTGGGTCACTTCTGAGGTGTAAGAACGTTGACTACCTGCTGGATAGTTGGGAGAGCACTTATGACTAAGTGGTTATCTTATTTCAAAGAAATCACTCTCCATTTTCTGGTGTAAGTGGGAGGTGGCTGAGTGGAATGTTATTTACCTACTTGATCTGACATTTAGTCTAAGTTATTGACTAAATGAGGAACGTGGAGGACAAAGATGGTGCCTTATCTTATGTCCATTGGCTTGTGTAGGAAATTGGGTGAAGTAAGATAACACAAGAGGAGAAAACAAGTTGAATAATTGTAAGTGGTATAAGCAGGAATTCTGAGTTGTTAGGGACAATAATGAGGTTTTCAGTTTTGTCAAGAGAGCCAAGGGGAGAGCAAGAGAGTTCTCTAAGTGTATCAAGGTGTTGAGCAAGGGTGTGAGAGAAACAGATTGTGAGGGTAGTGTTCTAAGGGGGTTTCCTTTTGTAAACCAAAGTTGTAACCTATCTTCATTAGTGAAATTTCTCAAGGTGATCACCAAAGAGGATGTAGGCAATTTACTGAACCTCTATAAACACTTATGTCATTTGTGCTTGGTTAATTTGTGTGTGTGTGTGTGTAAGACTCATCCATCATTGAGTTCTTTGTCTAAAGTCCATCAACAACAAGATCTTTAAGGGCAGTGAGTTTTTTATTAATTCACAACAGCTTGAGTGCCTGCCAGTGAGTCTCGGAAGGAGAATGCATGAATTGAGAGAGCTTGTTGACTGCAAAGGAGATGTCAGGGCGTGTAAGGCTTAGGTATTGAAGACCACCAACAAGACGACGGTAGGGAGTGGCATCCATTGGGGAGGAGCCATCATGGAGCATAAGTGAGGTAGTTGTGGACAAGGGCGTGCTCACCGCCTTTGCACCATCCGTCTTGGCATTGACGAAAAGATCATGAATGTACTTTTGAGAGAGGAATAGACCAGTGGCTGTGGGAAGAACCTCAACACCAAGAAAGTAATGTAATGAGCCCAAGTCCTTGACAGAAAACCGAGTGGCTAAGAGTTGAATGAATTTCGCCACAAGTGAGGAATTGTTGCCTGTAATAAGAAGATCATCAACATAAACCAAAAAATAAATTACAATAGACCCATTTTTGAAGAGAAAGAGTGAGGCATCAGAGATGGCATTGACAAAGCCATGGGAGAGCAAAAATGAGTGTAATTCCTTGTACCATGCTAGTGGAGCCTCTTTAAGGCCATAGAGGGCTTTCCTAATTTACACACATGAGATGAGATGGATGATTAGAGTCAACAAAACCAGGCGGTTGGACCATATAGACATTTTCACGGATTGTGCCATGAAGAAAAGCATTGTTAACGTCCAACTAACGTATTGGCCAACCATGAGTCACGGCAAGATGCAAAACAATTTGGATGGTGGTAGGTTTGACCACCAGACTGAAAGTATCTAAAAAATCAACACCAGGGCGTTGGTGAAAACCCTTGGCAACTAAGCGTGCCTTGTACCTGTCAATTGTGCCATCAGGATGCCGTTTAATACGAAACACCCACTTACTGTTTGGGCCTAAATTTGACGCACTTAGCATGTCAACAAATAAACAGGCCAAGGCTATACACTCGACCCAAAACGGTGGAGCCCGGGAGCTGTCAAAACCATGAAATAAATTGGGCCTCGAAGGAACCCAAATTGGGCTTGAAACAAAAATCGGACTTGACTGGTTTTTAATTAAAAGAAGACCAAAGAAGAAACAGACCCACGTGATCTTATGTTCTAAGAAAAGTCAACAATTGCAACTGAAGGTCATAAAGGATAAACAGGGGCAGGTATAAAAAAAGAAAAAACTCTCGCTGCTAGGAGATCAGATTCCGTTTTTGTTTATTCAAAAGATATTCTTCTACTCCAAAGAAGGCACTATTTTCAAGGGATACGCAAACTTTGAAGGAGATAAGCGGGAGACAGGGAGTTGTTCAAAACTGAAGACTTACCATCACAGTTTGAGACTCTTACAGGAGCAGTTCAAAAGGAAGAAGGGTATGGCGCCCCATAAAAAAAATAGAGAAATGACAGCCTCATGAACTGAACTATTGAGTGTTTATCTGCCAGAAATGATACCCCCTTTTTCTTTGCATTTAAAATGAAAGATCTTTTGAGATTTAAAAAGAAATATGACTCCCATTCTAAGAACATCTCTTATAAATATAGAAGATGGTGAACAAAAAGAGGATCCAATCGAACAATCAAAAAATCAATCAAAAGACAAAAACTCAAAAAATGATCATTTGATCTCAAAAGCCTTCAAACAGCAACCAATCAAGACACCCAACCTCAGTTTAGAACTTAGAGAAATAAATCATTCAAAACGAGATTTCTCTCGTTACAAATTTGGTTCAGCACAAGTCAAAACAAGTAGAGCTCAGGTTTTTACAAATATGAAAACCTCAACAAATTTATGAAAAGCCATGATCAAGCGGGCAGAGATGTAACGGTATAGCTCCAAGCTCTAGCAGTCAT
Source organism: Prunus fruticosa (assembly GCA_018703695.1). Lineage (NCBI taxonomy): Eukaryota > Viridiplantae > Streptophyta > Magnoliopsida > Rosales > Rosaceae > Prunus > Prunus fruticosa. The sequence continues at coordinate 32,279,559 of CM031919.1, forward strand.
TCCAGCCACTTCTGCCTCTTCCAGACTGAAGAAGTCTCAATTTTGCACAATCAAAGCCTTTCCAGGGTTTGAAATAAATTAAAGCTCTGCCAAACTCAAACGTTTGTATCGAATTTGCAGCTGAAACAGATCAGTTGAAGTTGTTGACAGTCCAGTCCAGCACAATCATACCCAATCCAGCCCAGATTAGAAGCATCTGCCTAGGCAGAAATGGAAGTCCAGTCTTCTTTTTATCTTTTTGGAGTCAGTTTTTCCCTTTTGAGCCTTGTAAAAGAGAGTTCTGTCTAAAAGTAATCCATTTCTCACCATCTATTCTGGCAGAACTATCCGTTTTATACTGTGAAAAATTGTGAAGTCCTCACCGGTCTGAGGCAGGAAAAGAACTTACTTGGGAGATATTCCTCACCCAAATTCACAATCGCTTGTTTAGAAATCAGTAACTTGGGGCGTAAGTTATCTATTTTTAAAGAAGTTTGCTAAGATCTTTCATTGCTAGCGGTGGCACGCTCGCACACTAAAGAAAGTTGACTTGTTGACCAGTTAATGGTTTTCAAGGCAATGAGGAACTTTACCCTTCCATCACAGGATACAAATCAAAACGGGTGAACACTTACAACTAATGAGATTTTGAGAGGGGAGTGAAGGAATGAGCTCCCATGTACCATTGCGAATTAACACATTAAACTCATTGGACATTGCTTGTTGCCAAAGGGGATCCTTAACGGCCTGGGAAACACATGTCGGTTCAAGTGAGGAGAGAATGGGGTGTTTAGTAGTAGTCATAGCATATCGGGGATTAGGTTTGTGGATACCTACTTTGGCACGGGTGACCATGGAATGATCGGGGAGCACAAGAGGGATGGGGAGGGGGGGGTTGGGAGGTTGTGGGTCAGAGGATTGAAAGGTGACAACAGTCCTATGAGGGTTTCTAGTGTATGTACGAATTGGGCTGAGGTGGGGAGGTGGCTGGGTTGGGCCAATTTGGGTTGGGGAATGTGCGGGTGGGGTGAATATAGGTACGATGGAGGTAAGGGTCGAGGCATGGGGGTTGGGTGACAGGGAGAGAGAAGCAGGAGAGAAGCAATGGGGGCCAGGGCAACTGATGGTGACGGGTCCGAGACGGGGGCAGATGCTGCTGATGATGATGATGTGACATGTGGTGGCAGCGAAGAAAAAACAACCGGTGCAACAAGCATGGTGGGTCAGTGTATAGGAATATGAGTAGCTGGAGGAAGAGAGGAGACCCAAGTGTGAGAGTTATCAACAGTGACATGGGGAATGGAGGAAGGGAGGTTGGCAAGCGGAAAAGTGGACTCATCAAACTTCACATGCCGAGAGATAAAAAGTTTGTGGGAGGAAAGATCAAGACACTGGAAGGCACTTTGATTAGATGAGTAACCAAGGAAGACATGGGCGGGAATGAGGAAGTAATTTATTTGAATTGTAAGGACGTAACCAAGGAAAACACAAGCACCCACAGGTATGAAGGCGAGAGTAATTGGGCTGTTCATCAAAGAGTTGAGTGAATGGGGAGAGATTGTGGAGAAGCGGAGTAGGCATACGGTTGATAAGATAGGCAATTGTTTTAAAGGCGTAAGACCAATAGGTGAGAGGTAAAGAAGCTTGATGAAGAAGGGTGAGACCAGTTTCAACAATATGACGATGCCGGCGTTCGGTGACTCCATTGTGTTGCAGAGTGTGAGGTGGTGTAAGAAGATGACTGATGCCATTGGATGAGAGAAAATGTTGAAGTTTGATGAATTCTCCCCCACCATCAGTGTATAATCTAGTAATGTTTCTTTTGAAGTAATTTTCGACAAGTGCTTTGAAGGTGACAAAAGTGGAAAACACATCAAATTTCTTTTTAAGAGGGTAGAGCCATATGTATTTTGTGAAATGGTCAACAAAGATAACATAGTACGAAAAACCATCAATAGAAGAGTATGGAGCAGGGCCCCAAACATCACTATAAAGGAGATCTAATGGACCATGACTGGTGAGAGACGAAGTACCAAACGGGAGCCGATGGCTTTTATTACATAGACACGAATGACAAACGGACTCGGACAACTTGGAAGACACATTAATGGAAGACAAATGAAGGACTTGTTGGAGAGTTTTGTGGCTGGGGTGACCAAGACGACGATGCCAGAGATTGGGAGAGACCACCACACCCACCATAGCTTGCGGTTGACAAAAGGATTTGGGAGACCACTCGTACACATCATCCTTATTCGGGCCTCGAAGAAGCAACATATAAAACATGTTATTAGTCTTTATTTTGTAACTTAACTTGCTACATATTTTCATAACTTAATACACATTTCAGACGGTTTAAAAACCCGTAGCATCGTGCGGGCACTTTTGCTAGTGAATTCTATTTTTCAAAAAAAAAAAAAGAAAGAAAAAAAAAAGATGCTATCAATAACTCAATTCAAGCAAAATCTTTTTATTTTTCTCCAACTCATTGCCAATAATTTCACTTTGTCGTTTAGAGGGGTGAAAAGTTGAGAGAGTCAGAGAGAAAAATAGGACGAGGGAGAGAGAGTAAATATTTGTAAAAAAATATATAAAACAAAAGATAAAAAATGTAACCCTGGGTTTTATAAATAGGTGAAATGGTAATTTAAAGAGGCTAGCAACACCAGCAATTAGTTTAAATCCAACGGATGTAACAAGTTTGGACCTCACAGGTCCTCAAAATATATGGTCCTCGGGAGAGCAGCATTCTTGTCTCTAATATGCAAATATTTTATTAAAATAGGAACATCTATCGACCTTCTGCCAAACTAATGGTGACTGTATTGTTGGAACAACTGGCAGGTGTTTGACCAGAAGAACCAACAGAAGCAGGTATGGAATTCTTGTGAGTTGAAAAGGCAGGTTCCTTGGACGGTGGAAGTGATGTGGCTTCATTGGCCTGCAGCATACGAATTACAGAAGACATTGTTGGTCGATCAGCTGGAGCTTCTTGAACACACAAAAACCCTACATGGATACACTTCAAAGCTTCATCAGGGGGGCATGTTTCCCTTACTGATGCATCAATCACCTCCATTCCTCTACCTTCTTTCCACAATTCCCATGCCTAATTAAGATTTAAAATATTCAAACTTCAATTTTACGGTTAATCAAAAATTTACAAGGCATACAAACAGAAAGGAACATATAATAGTTTAGAATTATTTATACTTACCCATCCAGCAAGAGTTGGTGAATGTTCAAAGCGATAAAAAGCAGCATTCTTCTTTCCACTTACAATTTCCAACAACAACACTCCAAAACTAAACACATCTAGTTTCTCAGAGAAATGGTCATATCTTGCATACTCTGGCGACATGTATCCACTGCATGAGTTGATGGTAGAGAGGTAAGCAATAGTAATGATTGCATAAGGTTTAGCAAATGAATGAAAATATGCCCTACATATAATTACTTACTATGTGCCAACAACCCTATTGGTATTTGCTTCAGTCTGATTTATTTCGAAAATCTTAGCCATTCCGAAGTCTGAAATTTTGGGGTTCATTGCTCCATCCAACAGCAAATTACTTGCTTTCAAGTCCCTGTGAATGATTTTCAATCTAGAGTACTTGTGGATATAAAGTAATCCCTGAGCAATACCTTCTATAATTCGAAAACGTCTTCCCCAATCTAATTCTGTATTGTTAGATGGAGCTGATAGGACAAACCACGAAGGAAAAATGAGCTAAGTATTTTTCTTTTTTCTTTTTTTAGATGAAATGCTGGACAAATGGAAAAAGATCTTGCATTACACGATTTTGATGTCCGAGAAATCAACAATATCAAACAATCAATCTTAGAAGGAATGAGGATATACCAAACAAAAGTTTGTCCAAACTTCGATTGGGCATGAACTCATAGATCAAGATGAGTTCCTCCTCTTCAATACAGCAACCCAAGAGCCTAACAAGATTGGTATGCTGGAGCTTGGCTATAAGCTTTAACTCATTCATGAACTCCTGATGTCGTTGCGCTGACTTCTTTGACAGCCTTTTTATGGCTACTTCTTGATTTTCAAGCAACACCCCATGTAGTGGAAGGAAAATTCCACACAAAGTGAACCACCATTTTACCAATTCCACTTAATTAGGAAGGTTTTTAGGAGAACAAGAAAAGAAATAATAATATTTATGAAAGAACAACTTTAATTAGCATTACAAAGTGGAAGTGTCACCTTATAAACAGGGCCAAATCCTCCCTCTCCCAGTTTATTTGCTACATTGAAGTTGTTTGTTGCAGCTAAAACTCTCTTTAAACTGAAGAGTGGTAGTTCTGCATCATTCTTCGCAGCTTCAACTCTGGCTTTACTTATAGTCTCACTCATACTGCCTTCTGTGCTCCCTGTTTCATTCTTATTATTAGAGCATCGGTTGTTTGGAACACTAGAATATATGTGTTTGTGTGAGTGAGAAAGAGAAAGAGAAAGAGAAGGGTGGTAGCACTATACCTTCCATTCCCAAGTATTTCTTCCACAAGAAATAGCCAAGAACTAACGTAATCAATACCCCTGTTGCTGACGCTATTCCAATTACAGGGGACTTTTTCAATAAATTATGGGAATGACTCTTAAGACCTGCCAAGAAAAGAAAACGAATGACCTATAAAATGATTGTTGTAAGCGTCATTTCTGGCCAACTACTGTCTGCTACGGATTCTAATTGGCAAATTCATGCACAAAAAAAGCAAAAGAAATTCACAAAACTTACCTAGTTGGGAGCCATGAACACGAATATAAACATCATGCCCATAATTTTGTAAACTCGGGGAATCAACAGGTTGATTATCTAGAACATCCATCAAGTCACCAAACCATGTCAGACATTTCCTAATGCTTCCTGCTGTCACATTTGGATAAGCATAAGCTATGCAAGAGCAGTTCTGGAAGCATTTAGATTGACACGCACTCATACTCATATTTTCTAACAGAACAGCATGATCTGGCAGTTTCAACTTCGAAAATTTTGAAAACCCATCTTCATTACACATCAATGCTTTCTCTCGAACACAGCCACCAACCCAATTCCCCTTATCCCATTGTTCTTGGAATTTTGGCCGAAAACCTGTCAAACACTTGCATGGTGATGAGAGGGTTTCATTTTTATCATTGTAGGCACCATATGGACCGCAATGATTATAGAAATTAGGCCTGTAAAATGGGGCCGGGCCGAGCCAGCCCGGCCCTAAGAAGTGTAAGCCCAAGCCCTATTTTTCACGGGCTTTTTTGGCCCTAGACAATTATCGGGCCGGGCCGGGCCAGCCCTCTATGAAATATGCAAAGCCCAGGCTCTGCCCACGGGCCAAACTATTTCGGGCTTTTTCGGGCTTTCAAGACGGGCCTATACGGCCCTTGTCTGTATATATATATATATATATATATAACATTATGAAGACACAATTCTAATACGAAAACAATAATATATCTTCAAATCAATATAATATTTAGAGACTATAAATGCCTAGGCATTTACCAAAAGTCTCAACTAAAATTTATACTAAAATCCAAATGAGGCTTTCAGCAATCTAGCAAGAACTTCAAATGGAAGGCCCATATACAAATGTCTAACCCTGCCAAGCTATTTATAAAGGAAAAAACAATTGTGTTGATGTGTAGAGTCGATGTGGGACAGAAATAGACACCCACCCCCACTTATGTGTTCTTTTTCTTCCTTCCCAGCCTCCTCCACTTTATCTTTCTTCCTTCCCCTCTGATTAAAACTTTGAAACACATCACAATATTGAGGAGATAGTTGAACCCTCTGAACCTAAAGCCAAAGAGGAAAAATTGCATTGTCTTATTCCAGCACAAAAAGGATATATGACTCCTTTCCCCTAGCCTAAAGGCCGTGACTATGTCACTATGCCAACGTCCTTTATGAAAGCCTGACAGTTGAGAAAGCTGTTCAGAACTGGGTGCAGTTCCAGGTGGAGGAACTTTGTACATTCATAGCTAAATCATGTATTTATGTGAGCAGTGAGCTATCCTAGTATGTTAAAGAGAAATGGTAAGAGCTATCCTCATATGTGGTTCTTTACTAATGAGACCAACCATGATACAGGTTGCAAGTTGGGGTGCATACTTGCTAAAGAGAAATGGTAAGATCTCGGTGTTTAATTCCATGGACTGCAAATGGTAAGATCTTGATGTAACCAACATTAAGCTTGAGTAATCACATGTGATATATATATATATATATATATATATTAAAATAGAGTTGAAAGTCTTTGCTGGGAGGATGTCCAGGCAGAGCAAAGACGGATTGAAGCACTAGCTGAAAGTCTTTGCTGGGAGAAAAAGTATGAGAAAAACATGGCTATGAAAAGAAGCATGCAGGGGCATCTTTAACTAGAGTTTTTGTGTCTTTCAAAAACAGAATTGTTGTTATGAACATCATGCTATCCATAAGAATGTTCCCTGTCAATGTGATTGCTGACCAAATTGCCAAAAAGAACCTCTACAACCTGCACAAATTACTTGAAGTACTGACCCAATCCCACATCGTTTTTTTAAGGCAACCTCCCATTTTTTATCCACTATAAAAAGGCTTCCAATTATCAATATTATTGCTCACCAAAATATCCTGAAATTGTCATAATTGTTAACTTAAATATAAGTTAATTAATTATGTCGGGCCGGGCCGGGCTTTTAAAGGGTCTCAAAACAAAGCCCAAGCCCTGCTCAATAGTCATCGGGCCGGGCCAAGCCCGTCCAATGTATCGGGCCGGGTAAGCCCGAAATTTAAAAAATCGGGCCGGGTTCGGGCTAGCCCATCAGGCTCGGGCTTTTTTTACAGGCCTAATAGAAATCACATGTATCAACAGGCTTCTTCCACCATGAAAACCATTTTTTAGGTCAGACTATAATGAGTGGAAAGTTATGAGTGGTAAGTTATAAGGGGTTCACTTTATAGCCATCAGATCAATCCAAAGGCTAGGGAGAATTGAGATAAAGTTTTGCAATCGGGTAGGTGAGGAACCCAAACCCGAATTTAATATCCAGCATTGAAGTTGGTCCCAAAAAAAAAAAAAAAGAGGCAAGTTCGAAGTTTGAACAGAAAAAATCAATTCGAAGTTTGAACAGAAAAAACCCATCACTCTAAAACCCATAGCTCTGAATCAATTCGAAGTTTGAACAGAAAAAACCCATCACTCTAAAACCCATAGCTCTAGAAACTGCTAAGCTCTGAGAAAAGGTTGAAGGCAACGATTAACGACGGTTGAAGGAAACGGTTGAACGAAGCGCAACTCCATTCTCTAAACCCTGAAAAAGTATTTATTTTCAGTGGAAGGGGAAGTGGCGAAGCAGTGGAAGGGGAAGGAGAGAAGCCGTATTTGTTGGAAGTGAAAGGTTCCATTTGTGGAGCAAAGCCGCACAAAGACCCCGCACAGACACCTTGCGATTGTTCAATAACCAACATTTGGTGAGTAATTTATGGAATTTGAGTTTAGGGTTAGAGTAAAGGTTTTCCCCAATTTGTACCATCAATGTTGTTGGATTTGGCATCTCTTCCTTGTGCTTCACTTGCATGTTAATTTTTGCTTGTGTATATGTTAAAAAATGAATGAAAATCAAGTCAACAACATGTTAATAACATGTCAATAACATATCAATAATGATATGAATAAGATAATGGTGTTGAATTGGAGGAGACCCTGAAGTCAATAACATGTCAATAACATATCTCTGGCGCTATAATATATATATTTTTTGAAATAAATATTATTTCCCTTGTTGCTAAATTTGCCTGTGAAAAATGAGAAGATATAATAATAAAGTCATGAATAAAAGTGCAAAGCATTTGAAATGAAGGTTGATCCATGATCATAGTAGCTCACTGAAGAAAAAGCTAGAAAGAAAGAAGGATGTGGCAATGGCTTAGCAAGCAGATAGCAGAGCAAATTCTTTGCTTTGCTTCCTTCCACTATCTTTCTTATTTATTTATTTATTTTGTGTTGTGTATGAGATGACAATAATTGTCATGTGTGTGAAGTGCAGAACTTGCCTAGATTGCACTCACACTCACTCATGCATCAACCATTGATTGGAGTTTGTATCCAAAAATAAAATACATGCTATTGGTTGTAATTCACAGAATCATTGCATTAACAGGTATTTGCACAAAATTTGTCATATTGCTTTGATGATGTTAAAGGCTGTGATCAGTAATCCCTATGCGCATGTACTTCATAAAATTTGTAATGTGCCTGGTTGACTAGTTATGTAAATACTAAATACCAATATGATTGTGCAAATACGTGGTGGTAGTATATGTGTTAATGTTATTTCATCTTGTATTTTAGGAAATGGGATCCAACGTGCAGCTGGTATGGCCAGAAGTCAGAGGCATATGCGTCACGGGTGAACAACTGCTCACATGCAAATTCAACCCTAGCTGCAATTCGAGCGAAGTTGAGTGCGGAACAATTAGAACAATTCAAGACATCATGCTTTGGCCATCTTCTGAATATAGACAAGATTCAGTTTAGCGGGCAGATTGTGCATGGAGTTGTGTTGCGTCGAGTCGCGGGGCAGGGTGTGAAAGACTTGGATGGACTGAGTTTCTTAATAGGGTGCGACGTTGCTCAGTTTACTGCCAGGATTTCTGTTTGATCTCGGGGCTTCGTTTTGGGGAAGTGCCTGAAGTTTCTAGTGGAGAAAGTGCTGAAATTAGACTTCAGAAAAGATATTTTATAGACGAAGGAATTACATGTAATGCTTTAGAAGAAGCATTTATGAGGTGCAAAGAGAGAGATGACGTCTACAAGCTAGCTCTTGTTTACTTTGCTGAGTTAGTGGTTTTGGGAAGGGACAAGCATTTGAACATCAATGTAAATTACCTGACCCTTGTAGAGGACTTGGATGCGTTCAACAGGTATCCGTGGGGTTCTGTGTCGTTTGACAAAACCCAAGACAGTCTATTTTCTGCACCAACAAAGTATATGAAAAGCTTTGAAAATGAAGAGGGAAGAGAGAAGGGGAAAAGTAAGGTAACGGGAACAAGCCGGAAAAATGAGAAGGGCAAGAAGCATAAGCATGGTGAAGTGCAAAGGGGTGGGTGGAGTTTTAAAGGTTTCACGTATGCTTTCCAGGTACATGGTAATAATGTTCATGTCAGTTATGCTTTGTGAACTTTAAAACTTAAATAATGACTTTTGTCCTGTGAATTGTGTAGATTTGGGTATATGAATTAATTCCTAGAATGGTGGACCTGAATTACTGCAAGGTTGTTGATCCAACAGCTGTCCCGCGTATTTTGCGATGGAGAACGACTACGTCTATGCCCGAGATGAGGAAGTTGAACAATTATTTTTTCCAGAGCAAAGAGGTTTGGTTTGCAGCCCTTGAAACTATTTATAAGATTCAATGAAATTATTAAGTAGAATGATTGAATATGAATATTGTCTGTATTCTGAAAGTTTAGCGATTGCGGGCGCTACGTCCGAGTGAAGAGGAAATGAGACAATCATATTGGAGTTGGCCACAGGATCGCCCTGCTGTTGTCTCGGCAGAGTCAATTCCTTCTTCATGTGCTGATCTTGATGAGTTGAACAAGCTGGTAAGCTTGTTGAGGTCCGAGTTGTTTCAAGTAAAGCGGGAAAATGACGTCCTTGAGTTAAAGGTCATACGGATGGAAAAACTTTTGGACCACTGTTTAGGTCCTCATTTGAGCAGGAAGTAAGGAGGGACCTAGCTTTACTAAAAGAGAGGACGAATCGTTGTGCCATCTCACATCTATTTACGGGATCTGACGAAATGGATGATAGTGAATGGGATGAAGGGCCAAGTAACAGATATGAGGGAGAGGAAAAGGACGAGGAGGGGATTGAAGGGGGTGAAGTGCAAAGAAAACCAAGTGAGGTAGAGGAAGCGCAAAGGAAAAGAAAAGAGGGAGAGCAAGTGAAAATAAAAAAGCAGCAAGGGAGAGGAAGCGCAAAGAAAGAGCAGTGAGGGAGAGGAAGTGAAAAGAAAAAGCAATGAGGGAGAGGAACTGCAAAGAAAGAGCAGTGAGGGAGAGGAAGTGAAAAGAAAAAATAGTGAGGGAGAGGAACTGCAAAGAAAAAGCAGTGACAGAGGGGAACTGCAAAGAAAAAGCAGTGACGGAGGGGAAACTGCAAAAAAAAGCAGTGATGGAGAGGATCCGCAAAGAAAAAGAAGGGAGGGCAAGGAAGTGAAAAGTAAAAAAAGTGAGGAAAAGGAAGTGCAAATAAAGGAATGTGAGGAAGCGGATGATGAAGTTGTTTTGGTTTGTGATGACATTGGTGAGAGCACGGCGGGGACAACTGTTGAGTTTAATCTCGGGGATATTGATTTGGATCAACCTACAGCTGTGCTATCTGAGTTGAACGTTTGGTTGAATGATAAAGGTAAAGCTGTGGAACAAGGGGTCCAATTACGAAAGAGAAAGAGGATTATTCCTATGTGGAAGATCATTGAAGCTAGTGAATTGGTGAAAAAAACTGTGCCAGAGACAACCCGACTTCGGATGTTAGACCCAATGAAGGCGATTCCGCATGATGATATGGTGAAATTGCTGAAACTTTGTTGGGAATGGCGCCTTAACCCAAAGTAAGTCCCTTGTTTTTTGAGATAGAAGGCATTAGTGTATATATTTTTAAATTGTTGTGATCTAAAACTTTGTTATATTCACAGTTTAGTGATGCAATTTGGCCACGTGGAAGCTGAGATTGAATTCTTCGCTTCCCTCGTAAAAGCTGACGGTTGGCTGACAGGAGATGTAAGTTTAATTGATTATGCATTTGTTTTAATGTACATAGATTATGAGATTGACTAGAAAAACATGTGCAGCACATTGATTTGGGGTTGTATCTTATCCGGAAGCGACAACAAGATTTGGAGGTTGTAGAAATATCGAAACTGGACAACGACCGATGTATTTTTCATGGTATGTCATAGGGCTTGACCAAGTGCAGTTAATAATTACAAATTATCCATACTTGCTTTGTGGAGGTGTTTAACCATTGATTGTTTTCTATTTCACAGAATCACATCCATACTTGCTTTGGGGATAATAAAAAAAAAAAGAGCAGGCTGGGTGGAAAATTAGAAACAGTTTAGTGAACGTTGTAAATGGCAAGGTTCCGGCGTGTGGGGTGGATTGGCAGAACGTGTATAAGGTGTATGCCCCTTGTATGTTGACGAAGCATAAGCATTGGGTGGCTCTAATGATTGATCTGGTTAAGTGTGAAATCAAAGTGTACGATTCAATGGTTTCAGTTATTCCAGATGAGATGTTAAAGGAAGAACTCGCCCCGCTTTCAATTACGATTCCAAATCTTCTCAACTCCATCGACTTTTATGAAGAAGGTGTTTACGCAAACGACTGCAGCGAGAGATTGGTGGTTTCCATGGCCAATAGAACGTGTGGATGTTCCACAACAATCTAATCAGTGAGCACAACTTTTTCTTTAATTTTATTACTTGAAATTGTCAATTACGTTACAATGTCATTACTTGAATTGATCGAGTTCTTGATTTGCTTCAGAGGCGATTGTGGCATGTTTGTGTTGAAGTACATTGAGCTTTTGAGCGCTGAGATTCCGTTAGCTACTTGCACCGCGCAGAACATGCCCTTTTTCCGGTTGAAGTTGGCTGAGAGATATTACGGGGAGATGCTTACATGCCATGATAGTGGTTGAAATGGGTTCAGGTACGTGATGATTAAATTGGTTTTGGAAATCTCCAATTTGAAAGTCATGTAAATACACAATACAGATCCACGGCTCCTTTTTGAATTCTACCTCTGCTCCTCAATTCTTCTTCGTCTTTCTCAATCTTAGTGTATTTTTGTACATAATTTTAAGTTTAAGTTATTGGACAACAATTAGAACCAAAATATTATTATAGCGGATGCATGCTTTCATTTTGATTAGTGTGATACTACGCTACGTTTATTCTCATATTAGGCTAAATGTATATAGTAGCTGGGATGTAGAGCATGGACAGAAAAATGAAGAATCTGAAATGGAGATGCAGAGGCTTAGTGAGGAGAAAAGTAAATGGATCTGTAAATCTAGTGCATGTGGGCAAATGTAAATGGATAGGCATATGCGTTTTTGAAGTTAGGCACATGCCATTCCCATACATAGAATGTGCATCTGGAGTGTAAAGTTTTTTTGGATTTAATGAAACAAACATCTCTGTAATATTGCCCTAACTCCTTCACGACATAACCTTAACCAAACTGCATTGAATTGGGATTGGAAGACTGCATATGTGAGCAATGACTGATGGCTTTTTAAAGTGTATTACATTATTGCAAAGTAATATGTCATGATTTATCCAAGCCACCATTCCAAATATCACATCCTAATCTTTAAGCCGTTCACCATGCCTTAACTTAATCGCAATGGGTTGCGTGTGTATTGATTGTAATTCTGTAAGGGAAATAGGCGGCTATGCCCTCGCCTCCAATGTTTTATTCAACCATGCCCTCTTTATAGAAACACATGCGATATACATGCAGTAACCCTTCAGGTAAACATTCAGGTAAACCGTCAATAAACCTCAATAAAACTTCAATAAACATTTCCCATCTGCAATGCTATAAAAACTTCCTATTGGTTCCGTACCGCCCATCGGGTTTGAATCCCTCTTTCCTTTATAATCGGTTAATAAATTTGTTGATTTTCTTTATTTTATTGGTCTTGGGCAACTCAGGTAGCATAAAAGTAATGTATATTGGTGCATCTATATTGCTTGTCTATTGCGTCTATATTGCTTGTCTATTGCGTGCATAGCGTACATTTATTGCGTGTGTATTGATTGTTTATTGCTTACGAAGGAAATAAACAACAATACACAGGCAACAGACAAGCAATATACACGCAATACACATGCAATCTATACGCAATAGACATGCAATATACATCAGTCCCTAATTTCACCATCCATAAGGGAGTCGTATCGATTAGGAAATTCTCCTGAATAGTTGTTCTTCCTACTAATAAACAATCAATAAACATTCAATATCGGACAATAACATGCGAAATACATGCAGTAAACAATCAATAAACCTTCAATAAACATCCAATATCCGATAAATAACATGCGATACAATGCAAGTAAACAATCAATAAACCTTCAATAAACATCCAATATCCGATAAATAACATGCGATACAATGCAGTACACAATCAATAAACCTTCAATAAACATCCAATATCCGATAAATAACATGCGATACAGATGCAGTAAACAATCAATAAACCTTCAATAAACATCCAATATCCGATAAATAACATGCGATACACATGCAGTAAACAATCAATAAACCTTCAATAAACATCCAATATTCGCGCTATAACATGCGATATACATGCAGTAAACAATCAATAAACCTTTAGTATACGCCAATAAACAATCTACCTATTTCAAGAACAATAATTTAAACTCAATGCCAATCCACCTATTTCAAGAACAAATATTACAAAATGGGTTTGAAAACTCATTGGTGGTGCGTGCAACATGTCTTTTTGGGGAGAACTTTTACAATCCTTGAAACTGTGCACTTAATTGGTCATTAAAAGAACAAATAATATTAAAATTGATAAAAGTAATAAAACTAATACCAAGTCCTTAATGGACTTCAGCATATTCAGCACCGTAGCATCATACGTGTCATCTGGCTGTTCTGCTTCAGCGGAAGTTACATCAACCCATTCAAATCCATTGCAACTGGTGGCTCCCTAATTGCAGGCATCATATATGCAAAATAATTGTGTCAGAGTTAGACCAAGGTTTTTTTCACCCACATACATATTCTGGAAATGAAAACTTACATAGGAGGTTAGGCACTTCCAAAATGGCTTCCCTCGATTTTTGTCTGATTTTGAAACCCGAAGCACCATTGCAGCTCACGGTACGGACACCTCTTTGTTTGAGCGGGAGATGAAGACGAAGACATGTTGAATCTTCTCACTTGTACCTTTTCTCACTTAGATCTTCTCACTGAAACCTCTTTGGAATCATACCTTCTCACTCAAACCTCTTCGGACTAAGAGCTCTCTCATCTCCGCCCAAATGCGATTATATCCTCTTTTTCTGCCCGTGGGTGGGTTGGGCATGCTTTCGACACATGTACCGTCAGATATGGGGCACAAACCAATATAATATTTAACTACCAAAACCCAATATGAAAATGGAGGGAAAACTGCCCTAAACTGATCGGTTCATAATTGTATATCATTTTGTACCCTTCTAGGTTATGATTTGGTTATGTTTTTGAGTTAAACTTGTGCTTTTAATCCTTTTTGTGTGTATCTTTCAGTTAATTGAGATTTAGGTAATAATGATGGCTTTGGATAGGAAATGATGCAATCCAAGCACGTGAAGGCCTGATTTGGATGAAGGGAAGAAGAGCTTAAAGACAAACTCATTTTTTGCTACAGCCCCCTGCCAGTCCAGTTTCGTAGGTCATATTGCAAGCTTTGTTTAAGCAACCTACATAGCTCGAATGAGGCCACATTCTTCATGAAAGTTATTCCAATGGGTGTTTACTATAACATATCCAAAATTCAGCCCCATTGGATAAATCTGGAGTCCGTTACCTAGCAAACACAGAACCATGCTCAGGATGGATCTTATCAGCGCGGAAAATGAGTTAGAAATTTGTTTCGGCCTTAACTTTTTCCTCCGACCTTGGATTGGCCCAAATAACATATGGCTGGAAAGAAGACATTCTGAACTTCAATTTAGAGTGCTTAAAGTCCTAATTTGATTAAGAGAAGCCCAAGTTGTAAGCCCTTGAAGTTGCTGGTCATGCTGACCTCAGCATGTGCTGGTTGGATGCTTGGTCATGGTGAGCTAGGCATGAGCTATCATTTCTGGTTGGAAGCTTGGTCATGGTGACATGAAGATGACCTAGGGCTGCTAGTGGGATTAATTGGTGAAGTGCATCAACCATTCAAGATTTTCTAATACAAGTGCATCACCCATTCAAGATTTTCTATTACAAGTGCATCAACCATTTCAGATTTTATAATTCAAGTGTTGTATGCATTAGCCATATTGAATTTAGATTTTTCACTTCCCCTAGGCCTATAAATAGGGAAGTTCTCTATGCTTGTAAACACACCCCAAGGGGGGGAGCTCTCAAACACTTCTCTAGAGCTCCCTTCCCTTCTCTCCCTCAAATTCTCTTAGTTTCCCTTTGTAGTTCTCAATTGTTGTAATAAGATCATTCTACTAAATTTTCTTTGTACTAAAGTTCTTAAACACATTCTCTTCCAAAAGTCTCCAAATCTCTCAAACACTTCTCCCTTCTCTAAGTTCTCAAACACAATTCCCATTCCTTCACCAAATTCTCAAAGTCCTCAAACACTCTCTTCCAAAATCCACAAAGTTCCCAAACACCACTTTCCTTACCTCTTCCAAAATTCTCTAAATTTCCCAAACACATTTCCATTCTCTTCCAAACGTCTCCATGTCTCAAACACTTCACAAAACACCTTTCTCTCCCTTCCCTAAGTTTTCAAATTCTCCAAGTTCACAAAATCCTCAAGCTTCCCAAACACCTTCCTTTCCCTTCCAAAATCCTCAAGCTTCCCAAACACCTTCCTCCAAATTCTCAAGCTCTCAAACACCTCTCTCTTTCTCTCCAAAAACTCTCCATGTTCTCAAGTGTTGTACATTCTTTCTTCTTGTTTTGTTTCTTTTGTTTTCATTTTTGTTTTGTGTAGGAAAACTGAGTTGGATCATTCAATCACCAATCCCTGTGGAATCGACCTCGCACTTACATACGCTAAACTACCAACGGTTCGTGCACTTGCGAGTATCACAAGTTGAGGATGCAACTGAATCCATTTTGGTGCAGCTGTATCTACGCAACAAGTTTTTGGCGCCGTTGCCGGGGATCGGTAACATTGTTTGATTCTATTTGGTTTTCCTACTTTTTATTTTTATTTTTTGTATATAACTGGACAGTTTTATGTTTTAAAGTTAATGAGGTTAATTGATAAGTTGTGTTTGTAGTCCAACTGACAAGGACAATTGCCTGACAAGCAAGAGAACTGGGTTTGAGTCCCAGCTTACACAACACCCAAAAACAAAAAGGTTCAAGTAGCATGTTGATTATTTCTAATTTATGGTTTCATTCACTTGTTCTTAATTAAATATCTTGTTCGAGTTTACATAAACACCATATGACTCTTGGACTGATTAGTGAATGAATAGGTAGATATTGAAGACAAACACCATGTTTAAATTCTACTTGGTTCTTTATTGTTCTTCTTGTTCTTAATGGGTTCGGAATTTGTGTTTAGACTAAACACCATAGCTAAATACTTTTTCTGAATACTTGATTAAAACCACACACCATATGGATAATCATATTTGAGAAAGAACGAACTCCATAAACTAGTTTAATTTACCTTGCTGCTTACTTTGAAGCATGGAATTGGATGTGTGTTTTCCCTTTTATTTCCTAACCCTTTTGATTCCATTTCAAGTTTGTGTGTTTGTTTTAGCAATTTATGACAGCTTAATAAAAATGGAGAGAGATGGCAACCTCAATCATACGAATGGGAAGTGTGGAGCAGTGGGAGAAGTCGCGACCTCCAAATGCATCCATACTCGACCTAATCGCTTCAAGGGGGAGCATTTCAATCCTTTCTCTTCTTTAAATTCTGTTTATTTCTTGGTTTGTTTCTTTTAGTACAACAATTTATGTCATTTGTTTGAGTTTGTTTAGAGTACTTAGTTCATTTTCATTTATGGTTTGTTATCTTAATTTTTTTTTCTCTTATCTTAAAAACTAAAAATTCAAAATTCAAAAATTCAAAAAGATTTTTCATATGAGCTGACTTATGGTAACTCCAGGTAAGCACTTCCGTCAATACAGTGTCTAGGAGTTCTTTAGGCGACACCTTCGGTGTCTAAGAAGTTTGGGTTTTAAGCGGGACCATTGTGACCCCTCCAACCTTCCCGGATCCCCTGGCTGTGTTTTTCTGAGGCCCTAAACTGGTCATCCGTGAGTTGCTTGTATATTCGTGTGTTTTTAAACTAAGTTTTTTTTATTTTCTTTGTTTTATTTTCTATTTAGTCTTTGTTTTTATTTTGTTTTTGTTTTTGTTTTGTTAAGTTAGTTTTTGTATTTATTTTGTTTAGTCGTGGTTTTTATTTTGTTTTTTATTTTGTTTTTGTTTTTATGGTATGATTAGTTAGTTTATTTCTGAGTGTTAGAAACACATTTTTATTTTATTTCAAACACTGCATTAAAAACAAAAACAAAAAAAAAAAAAAAAAAACAAAAAAAAAACATTCAAGTAAATTAAAAAAACAAAAAAAAAACAAACTTCTTCTTCTTCTTCTTCTTCTTCTTCTTCGTCTTCATCATCATCATGGCTTACCTCTATTGTCTCGTACTTGTAGGATCTCAGCAAGGTTCTACATGGTCATCATTTTTCCTCTGCAGTGCTTCCACATGCTGAGTGGCACAATAGAGCCGCTTCTGGAGGTCCGCCACCATAGCCTTCAAGGAAGCCACTTCCTCGCTCAGAGCGGCACACTCCCGTGTCCTCGCCAGGAGTCGCATGCCCAAATTGGTAGCCGAGACCGCTTGGAGCACAGTTAAATCGTGGGACTCATCCACCGCCATCTTGTTCAGACCTACGTGCCACACGAAGATGATCTCCTGGAGTTAGCTCCTGCCAATCAATGTTCCCAGGCAGCACTGACCTGTTCGGCATTGCCTCAGAAAGGTTCGGTATTGCCTCAGCAAAGTTTGAGGCAGTGCCGTGATGATATGAAGAGTTTGGGAAGACATAGGTTGGAGGAGCCCTTATCTGGGCATTTGGTGGTGCAAGGGATAGCTCAAGGTTGAGATCATCAAGGTGAGTGCATGAAGATGCCATTTGTTTTGCTTCTGAATTTTTTGATGTTTTTCCTTGAGTTTGCAGGAAGAAATGCTGGGTATCATCCGCTTGCAGAGGTGTGGTTTAAATAGGCATATGCTGATGAGAGAGAGCCAACACCATTTCGGATTTCCCGGGCATGCTCGACCTAATCGCTTCAAGGGGGAGCACATTAACTTTCACTTTGCTTTACTCTTTTTTTCCGTGTTTTCTGGTGTTTTATGTTTTTGCCCGTTACTTTCGGCTATCTTTGTCTTATTTCAGTTTGGGAAGTGTGCTTTCTTTTCCCGTTTGTCGTCTTTGTTTTATTTTAGTTAGGAAGTGTGTTTTCTTTTTCTTTTTTCTTTTTCTTTCTGCAACCTTCCTCTTTTATTTCCGAAACAAAATAACGAAAATACAAAAACAACAACATAAAATAAAAAATACAGTAGAAGTCATTTCTTCTCAGTGCTCGGTGTCTCGACCATTGGAGCTTTGAGTTTGGCCCTCTGGCTGTCCTCTTCCTGGGCTTCTTGCACAGCCTCTTGGGGCTCACCACTTGAGCTCCCAAAGATCGCAATCTTAGCTTGAGCGTAACTACTCTCGCGATCTGGTTGCTTGCGTTTACCCGGTCGGTCTAGGTCCTCCAGCTGTTTTCGCATGTCGCGAGAGTACAACTCTACCATTTTTGATAGGTTTTTATTCTCGTCCCGCAATACCTCTAGCTGGTGTCGATTCACCTCCACTATCCTTGACCTCTCCCTTTTCAAGCTTTTTATAGCAGTCTGGCACTCTTCAACCATACTTCGCTCCGCCGCCAACTGACCTTTCAGCACCTCTACCTCATGGGACTTCGCAAGTAGGCGATGTCCCAAACTTGCGACACATGCTGTACTCTGCACGCTCAATGCCATGGCATCACTCGCAACCCGATTATCATCCCTTGTGCCAAACACACGTATATCTTTAGGAGTCACTAGATTTCTGCCCACTCCAATGGCAACATCGTTGTCCAGGAGTATGAGTCAGCTCCTCACAGGCCCCCTTGCGGAGGCAAAGTAGGGCATCCATCCTGGTACCGCTGCTTGGCCTCGTGTCTGAGTCGGTGGAGCTAGGTTGAGATCCAACGAAAATGGGTAGGAAGAGTCCATTTGATTTCTCACTCGTTTTTCTTCTTTCCTTCTTTTCTATTTTGTGTGTTTCTGAGTTTGTGTGTTTTTTTTACCCTTTCTTTTTACCTTTTATAGACTTAATCTGCTAAACCCTAGCCGTCGGTTCTGAGTTCTGTGTGGCCCTTACGGCTTATCTCTATATGTCGCCGCACCCGTTTCCCAACTCCCCTTAATTGCATTTTCACCTTTCACCACCTTCAAAGTGAAAAAGTCGTACCGCTTCACCCAAGAGGCCAATAATTCTGGCTTGGGGGATGTGAAAGCGTCCTCTGTGCGCCGACACGTCCCTCACTCCTTTTGCCTGTCACTTCCTAGGAACCGAGGCAGCAGGGACCGCACTCTTTCTTTCCATAAATCCCGCCTTTGCACTCCCACTTCACGTTTCATTAAATTAAAAAAAAATAAAAATAAAAATAATAACAAACGTGTGGGCTTCGGATTTCATTACGGGTCGGGTTTTCACCGTTGTTAGGTTTCAAAATGTGTTAACTTCTTTTGGGTTGGGTTTTCAATTGTTTAGGTTTTGGTTTGCGTAAGATTGTTTAGGGCTTTCTGTTTCGAGTGTTTTACTGTTTCGTTTCTTTTTATTTGTTTGTTTGTTTTGTAATTTTTATTTTTGTAATTATTTTATTTTATTTGTGATTTTTATTTACTTTAGTACTTTTCATTTCTTGTTATGACATTGCTTGTGACTAATTTTTAAAACATTGAGGACAATGTTCATTTCTAGGTTTGGGGGTATTGGAGTTTAGCAAGTAAATTTGGTTTGTCTTAAAAAAATAATAATAATTATTGCTTTCTTTTCTTTTATTTTGAGTCTTGTTTTGTTTTGTTTTGTTTTTGAGTCACTTTCCGAACACATATGATGAGATTGAGATAAATGTTGCATGACTTAAATAAAAATTGAATTTTATTTATTTATTATTTATTATTTTTCTTTTTGTAACTTTTTATTGTAAAAAAAAAAACTTAAAAAAATAAAATAAAATAAATAAATTTGGCATTGTTCTAGCATGATATGTTCCAAACCTTCTTTGCACTTGCCATTTGTTTCACAATTTTCCAATTAAAATGATTTGCATGATCTAAAGAATTGTATCAAGCATAAATTAGACTTATATAACCATATAATGTGAGCTTTTGAGCCTTGTGCTTCATTTCATGAGTGTTATACACATACTCTTATTTTCTTGTCATCAAAGTTGTTGTTTGATCTCATTATTCATTGATTTGGTTGAACACTTAAAAGTCATTCATTCTTTTGCAATTTGATTTCATGACATTTAAGAAATGATATTAAGGCCACCTTTGGATCGTTTGTGCCTTTCAAGCTAACCTTATGCATGCTTAAGCATGATTTTCCATTGTTAACCATTTTGAGCCTACATGTAAACTTTTTTTTTCATTTTACCAATTGCAATTCCTAGCTTTAGCCCGAAAAACAAGAATTTACCTTTCTAAGGAACTCATGAGCTCTAATTTCGGATGTGTTTTTCATGCTAAGTTTGGGAAGGGATATTACATTTTAAAAAAAAAATTATAGAACTTCACACAATTGGTGAAAGAAAAGAGAAAAGTTCTGATTAAATGGTAGTTGATTGAAATTTCATTTTTGGGTTTCATTGGTGTTTGGAAAGGAGTTTAAATCATTGTAAATGAAGGTATAAGGAGTTTTGATCATGTAAAGAAAATATATAATCCTGATGATTCGAAGTCTTGTAAATAATTATTTTATGCTCTTACATTTTTGAGTTCCTTGGACTTTGTATTATCCATACATTTCATTTCTTACTCACCTTACACCCTTGGCCCCATTACAACCTATGTTAAAGACCTAAATTGATCTTACATGTCATATGGTTGAATTGCATTCATTTTTCTACTTTTAAGTGTTTGACATCCTTCTTGAGATCATATTAATGCAAGTTTTTCATCTTCCTATTTTGAGTTAAGTCCCTTACGGTTTAACTCTAATCTCATGTTTATAACTGAGTGATGCATTGTAGCCCTCTTCTGAGTGATTCATTTGTGAGAGGACAACTTTGGTGAGATTTGAAGTTGCATTTGTGCTTGGTATGATTTTTGAAATTGTGTGAAAACTAAGATTGGAGAATTTGTTGCATTTGGCAATCACACTACTATACTTTGAGCATATTATGTTTTGAACTTTGCCGCCTTGTAAATAATGTCTAAATTGAGTTTTTGAGTCATGTGCATAAGTCATTTCTCTTCAGAAAATGTTCGGAAAGATTGTTTTGAGTTTTATTTTTGTAATTATTTTTGTTTTTGTTTTTTGTTTTATTTTGCTTAAAGACTAACAAAATTAGTAAAGTTTTCTAACCACTTTGTTTTGTAGAGTTAGAAAAACGTTTGTGGGTATCATATCTGTTAAACCCTCAGGAGACACAACTCCTCCTCCTAGGGATGCCTAGAGGTTTAAAGGCTTGTTGCATACGCTAAATGCAATCGAGTTACCTGCGGAAGTGGTTTAGTAAACTTCTTATTTTGTTTTTAACTTTGTTTTGTGTTGTTTTGCTCGAGGACTAGCAAAATCTAGGTTTGGGGGTATTTGATCGGTTCATAATTGTATATCATTTTGTACCCTTCTAGGTTATGATTTGGTTATGTTTTTGAGTTAAACTTGTGCTTTTAATCCTTTTTGTGTGTATCTTTCAGTTAATTGAGATTTAGGTAATAATGATGGCTTTGGATAGGAAATGATGCAATCCAAGCACGTGAAGGCCTGATTTGGATGAAGGGAAGAAGAGCTTAAAGACAAACTCATTTTTTGCTACAGCCCCCTGCCAGTCCAGTTTCGTAGGTCATATTGCAAGCTTTGTTTAAGCAACCTACATAGCTCGAATGAGGCCACATTCTTCATGAAAGTTATTCCAATGGGTGTTTACTATAACATATCCAAAATTCAGCCCCATTGGATAAATCTGGAGTCCGTTACCTAGCAAACACAGAACCATGCTCAGGATGGATCTTATCAGCGCGGAAAATGAGTTAGAAATTTGTTTCGGCCTTAACTTTTTCCTCCGACCTTGGATTGGCCCAAATAACATATGGCTGGAAAGAAGACATTCTGAACTTCAATTTAGAGTGCTTAAAGTCCTAATTTGATTAAGAGAAGCCCAAGTTGTAAGCCCTTGAAGTTGCTGGTCATGCTGACCTCAGCATGTGCTGGTTGGATGCTTGGTCATGGTGAGCTAGGCATGAGCTATCATTTCTGGTTGGAAGCTTGGTCATGGTGACATGAAGATGACCTAGGGCTGCTAGTGGGATTAATTGGTGAAGTGCATCAACCATTCAAGATTTTCTAATACAAGTGCATCACCCATTCAAGATTTTCTATTACAAGTGCATCAACCATTTCAGATTTTATAATTCAAGTGTTGTATGCATTAGCCATATTGAATTCAGATTTTTCACTTCCCCTAGGCCTATAAATAGGGAAGTTCTCTATGCTTGTAAACACACCCCAAGGGGGGGAGCTCTCAAACACTTCTCTAGAGCTCCCTTCCCTTCTCTCCCTCAAATTCTCTTAGTTTCCCTTTGTAGTTCTCAATTGTTGTAATAAGATCATTCTACTAAATTTTCTTTGTACTAAAGTTCTTAAACACATTCTCTTCCAAAAGTCTCCAAATCTCTCAAACACTTCTCCCTTCTCTAAGTTCTCAAACACAATTCCCATTCCTTCACCAAATTCTCAAAGTCCTCAAACACTCTCTTCCAAAATCCACAAAGTTCCCAAACACCACTTTCCTTACCTCTTCCAAAATTCTCTAAATTTCCCAAACACATTTCCATTCTCTTCCAAACGTCTCCATGTCTCAAACACTTCACAAAACACCTTTCTCTCCCTTCCCTAAGTTTTCAAATTCTCCAAGTTCACAAAATCCTCAAGCTTCCCAAACACCTTCCTTTCCCTTCCAAAATCCTCAAGCTTCCCAAACACCTTCCTCCAAATTCTCAAGCTCTCAAACACCTCTCTCTTTCTCTCCAAAAACTCTCCATGTTCTCAAGTGTTGTACATTCTTTCTTCTTGTTTTGTTTCTTTTGTTTTCATTTTTGTTTTGTGTAGGAAAACTGAGTTGGATCATTCAATCACCAATCCCTGTGGAATCGACCTCGCACTTACATACGCTAAACTACCAACGGTTCGTGCACTTGCGAGTATCACAAGTTGAGGATGCAACTGAATCCATTTTGGTGCAGCTGTATCTACGCAACATAAACCCTATATTATTTTCATTATATTTCATTAAACCAACTAGTTGGATAAACATCCATCACATTTTAATAACATTACTACTATATTTCGGTGTGGGAAAATGAAAAGTTATGTGATGGGACGTTCTGTGACTAGTCAGGTAATCCGTCACATTTGTTTCATTGACATAAAAAGGGCGGGAAAATCCTAAAATTGCCTATGCATATAGGTTCTTAATTTACTTTTTGACTGTCCTGACTTTGCATTTCGATGACATTTTCCTTCTCTTTTGTTTTTCTCTAGTTTTAGGGTGTTGGTTCAGTTTCTTTAAAAAGGGTCAAGTGAGAAAAACCTCAAGTGGAAACACATTTTCCAAACGGTACAACAAACACACCCTATAACAGAACCAAAACCCCATCTATTCTCATTTCTCCCCTCTTCCACTCCTCAAATCGTTCCATTCCAAAAAAATAGAAACACATGAATTCCAAATATTTCACTACAGTCGGAGGAAAGAGAAGGAAGCATATCCATTTGGAGATGCCCCAAGCCTTCATCCCGGAGTTGGCTTGGTTTAAAGTGATGTTATACGTGGCAACCCAATCTTCGGAAGATCTCTTCCGTATGGCATCTGTGTGCCCATTATTCCGGACGTTGGCAAACACTCCACAAGTGTGGAACACCATTTCAATGGCTAAGTACCAAGACCATCCTAGCTGGTACCATGCTAATCCTGCGGTCCAGCTTTTCTTGCAACAATGCAGAGCTTGCGAGAACCCTGAGTCGATATTTAGAGAGGCGTTCGAAGTGTTTTTCATGCATGGTAACGTGGAAGCGTTGTATGGGATGCGCATCGCAGCCACGGCAGGCCATATGGAAGCGGCATATATAGTTGGACTTCTTGGCATGTCTGGAATTGGTCAGTCAAAAGAGGATGCATTAGAATTTTTGTGTTCTTTGAATCAACGTAACAACATTGATATGAAAGGAACCAGGGATGCTTTGAGACGAAGATTAAGCTGAGTTTGGAATGTTGCAAGACATATTGTAGATATGTTTTACTATGGGAAGATTAAGTTCAATCATTGCAGTGCTTGTAACAACAACGAATGGTGTTTTGTTATTGAAGGCTGGCCTCCTGAAGCAAAGATAAATCCTTCGTTCTGGACTTGTTGCAATCGATGCAAATGGCACCGTGAGAGTGTTTTTTGGTTCAAGGTAATGCGTGTGTATGTTGTGCCAGGGAATCCATACCCTTATAATTAGTTGTAGTATGTTTTTAAGGTTTTTATGCTTTCTTGACTTGCTTCTCTTCAGTTCTACGTTGGCTGGCTACGTTGGCCAAATGTTGGGTTTTAATGTATTTTGTTTGGTGTTTGTGCAGTCATAAACCGTTTTATATATAAATCTACGTATATATATTTGTATACTTGAATGCTTACTGACATCAGAGATGGGTAATATGACATCTTACTGACATAGATATTTTGCCCAACTACAATCTTAATATTTGGTAAACGAAAAGGCGTGCATGGAGTGAGCTGTCTGTTCACCAGTGCTTGGAAAAGACATTTTCCCACTTATCATATCCAAAACTAATTTTTTTCTGATGCCATACAATGGTTGACATGTATTTTTTTCATTTACTTTTTCAAAACATCCCTTAACCCTAATAAAAATTAGAAGTTAAGAAATTGAAGAAGAGAGAAACTAATTGGCACCTGAAATGGTCTTTTCGCATAACAAAATTACAAAAAAAAAAAAATTAGGGTCAATAAAATTAATAAATATAGAAGGTAAAAAGTCATATAATAATAATTTAGGGTCAAGAACAATATCATAATAATTTAGCGTCACCACGAAACGGGGAATTCAGTAAGAAAGATGAAGCCTCAATGAATTCGTAGCAATTTTCGGAAGTTTTTTTTTATCATTTTTGTGTTTTTAGTTATGAATTTTGTAAGGCAAAACAATAAAATAAGAATTTAGGGTAAAAAGCAAGAATGTTTGGTTGCAACTGACGTACACTTGTGCAAGTGGTGAAAGGTATGCACTGAGATCGCGCCATGTGTCAACTTGCGATTATTTGGGGTTTTTTAGTGCAAACAACTTGAACAAATTGTAAGAAATAGTCGGAAAATCGTAAAAATGCCCCGAAAATTACTCCGGCCTCCTTGTGACGTTATAAAACTAGAGGAACCTATAAAGCATCCATTTCGCAATGAAAAAATCCAAATTGTTTCAGAGAACTGACTTTCCCCTTAACCCTAAGTATATATGTCTGTTCACTTTAACAAGTATATTTCCTTAATATTCGTTATATAATTTGTAATAAGACAAGAAATAGTTTCCTTTCAAATATAAGGATGTAACATAATCTGTTTTTGTTTTGTTATAATAATGTACATATATAATAATTGCACACTGCTTTGAAGCCATCATTGCAACTGCGCCTAGAGCTTTGAACACGTCAGAGGTATTCAATAAGTAGTCCATATGCAACTGCGTCTAGAGTTATGAACCGTCACAGGTATTCAATAAGTAGTCCATCGGGAATCAGTACAAAATATCCATCATGTCCAATCACATAAAATAATGCCATACTTTTTTGAAAAACCTCACACCACTCAAGCAATTTTAAAATATTAGTGAATATTTGTCCTAGTCTATATAAGTGATTATATATTCACTCTGCATTTATTTCACAGTATATGTTAACTTTGAGGGATTCCACAAACATATAATATAAAGGAAGAAAACAATAGTAGGAGATGAACCAGTACAAAAAAACAATAACATAACGCACTCACAAATGCTTTTCCATAAACCTTGCCCTAACATATAATAAATAAAGGCAACATTGCATATGATGCAACCATGTCCAAATCTGATACGTGATCACACAAAAATGGACATGGCAGCAACATATGACTGAAGTAGATGGCCACGTTGCATCACGTGTTCTCATCATTAAAGACATCAAAATATGAAGGTTGAAATCTTCCATAATAGTAAGCATCAAAATAGGTTTGAAGCAGAGTTGAACGAAAATTCCAATTCCACTGATTTGCCTCTGCTCAAACACGATAACCAAAATGGTTACTTCCCTTGGTGAGTATATTTGTTAACGTCGGAAAAGGTAATAGATGACCAATCAAACCCGGGTACGACGAGTTTTGCATAGGACCGGAAGTAGTCGAATCCAGCTTGCATCACACGCTTCTTTGACTCCACTGCATTAGATGAGTTCTTGTATTTTTGAACAGCTACACTCCGAAGTCGTTTGTGTCTACGCTTCATGCGCTGCAACTTCGCCCTATCCAGATTGGCCTGCCTTTTGTCATCTTCAATTTGGCCTTCAACAAATTCCAAACGTGCCCTTGCCCTTTGGATTTCATCACCAAGTTGAAGATGCCTCTCCTTCCAGAATCCAAGAACCCTTTCAGACTCAAAACTTCCAACAAAATGGTCATTCTGTCTAGGAATGTGACACTGCTTGTCTGGTGACTCACTTGCGTGTCGAAGGCGGTCTTTGTTTGGAGGGGTGTTTATTATGCTGACATCAAACTTGGTTAGTAAATCCATTCTATGGAGGGAGAGAGTTTAAAGTCGATGGAGAGAGATTCGGTGGAGGAGTCAGTTTTTCGTGGAGGGAGAGTTTCTATGAAGGATGTGATAGTAATACCAATAAAAAGGTTCCCGCCAAAAAATATTTGGTTGACAATGTATAAATTAATTTTTTGTCTGATACAATCTAAGTTTAATCCTAACCACTGTGGTTGGGTTCACTAACTAGATGTCACTGCCATTGAGTTTCTTTCAACGACTCGCAGTGGTGTAATGAGGTTGACATGCTTGAAAAGCAAAACCTGACACCTCTTTTTAAAAATTGAAGTAAAGTACATATGTTGACTACACGCAAGCTTTAGTATGTTGGTCTATAAAGCTATGTCCCCTTCCTCAAACGAAATTGCATATGCAATCCTCATCCTCTAAAAACAAATAGGATTATTCAAGCATGTCATCCTCTTCAGGCGCCAACAACAGAGTCGAATATGAAAAATTGGAGTTGCAGGCTCCATTTCCACGTTGTACTCGCCGACCCCTTCCATTTTCAACATCATTTGGGAGTGAGGGGGACTCCGATGATCCATTAGAGGCAATACATGCAGTCAGTAGCAAGCTAGATTATAATTCCAGACTGATCAATTCGTGGCACGAGAAATGTGTTGAAGACGAGGCCATTCTGGCTGATCTTAACATTAGAGTTAACAAAGCGTTCTCCCAAAAGAACAAGTACTTGAAGTTGAGTCATACAAGGAAGTTGAAAGCAGAGGAGTTGGATACAGTAATGAATGATGAAATTAAAGGTTGTTTGATGAACCATATGCGATGCGAAGAGCACCATAGTGAACTGGAGATGGCATTCAACGAAGAATTCGAAAATTTCCGAGCATTTGCGGCAACTACTCATACAAGTTATAATTGGGACTATGTATCCCCTGATGCTGTGAGAGAGATACTAAACGATGGTGGTGACATGAGTGAGCATAAGCACGTCAAAGCTGCTCGGAAGAAGCCGACCAATACGACTGACTAATTGCGGCTACGGCTTTTCAGTTGGTTGGGGTCATCGTGGTATTGCTAACAGGGACCAAATAATATGCTTTGCAATGTAAAACTATCTTATGGGACCATTATGTCAGTCGTCAGGTAATTCGTCAATTTTGTATGAATGAATGAAATGTTTGGATGCAGTAAATTAAGCTATACAAATAATGGGTTATTCATGGACTTTTTTCTGATGTTATACAATACTTGGAATGTAATTTGTTCTTTTTATTTTTCAAAACATCCCTTCACCCTAATAAAGGAAAAAAAAAATTAACAAATTGAAGAAGAGAGAAACTGATTAACACCAGAAATGGTCTATTCTCACTCAAAATAACAATAAAAATAATAATTTCGAGTAAATATAATTAACAAATGTAGAGGCTAAAAAGTAATATAATAATAATGTAGGGTAAATAATAATAAAATACTAATATAGCGTAACCATGAAACAGGGAATTCAGTAAGGAAGATGAAGTGTCAATGAGTTCGTATCAATTTTTGGAACATTTTTATCATTTTTGTGTATTTAGTTATGAATTTCATAAGAAAAAACAATAAAATAAGAATTTAGGGTAAAAACCAAGGATGTGGCCATGTGTATTGACGTACACTTGTGCAAGTGGTGAAAGGTGATGCGCTCAGATCGCGCCAGGTGTCAACTTCCGATTATTTTGGCTTTTTTTAGTGCAAAAATCTTGAAAAAAGTTAAATAAATTGTAGAAAAATTGGAAAAATGCCCCGAAAATTACTCCGGCCTCCTTGTGACGTTATACAACTGGGGGAAGCTAGAAATCATCAATTTCATAAAGAAAAAATTTGAATGCCTTTAGATAACTCACTTTCCTCTTAACCCTAGCTATATATGTTGTTAACTTTAACCTAGATAACCTACATCAACAAGCATCTCCCGTGAATGCTCGAAATTGTCTTTTAAAATGAATAACCATGAAACGGGGAATTCAGTAAGGAAGATGAAGTGTCAATGAGTTCGTATCAATTTTCGGAATATTTTTATCATTTTTGTGTATTTAGTTATGAATTTCATAAGAAAAAACAATAAAATAAGAATTTAGGGTAAAAACCAAGGATGTGGCCATGTGTATTGACGTACACTTGTGCAAGTGGTGAAAGGTGATGCGCTCAAATCGCGCCAGGTGTCAACTTCCGATTATTTTGGCTTTTTTTAGTGCAAAAATCTTGAAAAAAGTTAAATAAATTGTAGGAAAATTGGAAAAATGCCCCGAAAATTACTCCGGCCTCCTTGTGACGTTATACAACTGGGGGAAGCTAGAAATCATCAATTTCATAAAGAAAAAATTTGAATGCCTTTAGATAACTCACTTTCCTCTTAACCCTAGCTATATATGTTGTTAACTTTAACCTAGATAAACCTACATCAACAAGCATCTCCCGTGAATGCTCGAAATTGTCTTTTAAAATGAATAACCATGAAACGGGGAATTCAGTAAGGAAGATGAAGTGTCAATGAGTTCGTATCAATTTTCGGAACATTTTTATCATTTTTGTGTATTTAGTTATGAATTTCATAAGAAAAAACAATAAAATAAGAATTTAGGGTAAAAACCAAGGATGTGGCCATGTGTATTGACGTACACTTGTGCAAGTGGTGAAAGGTGATGCGCTAAGAATCGCGCCAGGTGTCATCTTGCGATTATTTTGGCTTTTTTTTAGTGCAAAAATCTTGAAAAAAGTTAAATAAATTGTAGGAAAATTGGAAAAATGCCCCGAAAATTACTCCGGCCTCCTTGTGACGTTATACAACTAGGGGAAGCTAGAAATCATCAATTTCATAAAGAAAAAATTTGAATGCCTTTAGATAACTCACTTTCCTCTTAACCCTAGCTATATATTTTGCAACAACCAACATCACAAGTATATTTCCCTAATATTAATTATCTAAGTTTTAATAATACAATAATTAGTTTCCTTTCATATAAAAGGCTGTAAACGTATCTGTTTTGTTATAATAATCCACATATATAATAATTGGACAATGCTCTGAAGCCATCATGGGTGCGTGCATCTAGATCTTTGAACACGTCAACGCTATTCAATAAGTTGTCAATATGGCTCCGTCTTGGGTTCGTAGTAAATATCTCTATCATGTCAAATCACATCGTTCGATGGCCTGACACCAGTCAAGCAATTTTGAAATAGTCCTGAATATTTGTCCTAGTCTATATGAGTGATTAGAACTTCACACAATATTTTATTTTTCACAGTATATGTTGCTTTGAGGGATTCCCTAAACATATAATATAAAGAAAGATAGAAAAAGTGTCACATGAAACAGTACAAACAACAACATATAACTGGGACAAATTAGAAGTATATTTCCTTAATGTTCATTATCTAATTTATAATAACACAAGTATTACTTTCATTTGCTTCATATATAATTATTGGGACTATGTATTGCAATTCCTTGTGTCTAAAATTGTATTTTGCAAAAACTGAAATATTATTCAATAAGTTGTCAATATCACCACGCGTTGGGAATCAGTAAAGTCGCATTATCATGTCCCTTCACATTAAACAGATGGCGTACTTTTTTGAAAAAATTGACACGTCAGTCATAAGTAACACTCTCCTTATTCACTTTACATGCCAATGTGCTATACATTCTTTGGTGAATGATTTATGGGTTATTTATATAACAAAATATTACAAATATTGCTGAATATTTATTTCGTCTATATGAGTGGGGACACGAGTGACCATAAGCACGTGCAAGCTGCTCGGAAAAAGCTGACCCATACGACCGAGTGAATATGGCTACCATTGTTCAGTTGGTTGGGGTGATCGTGATATTGCTAAGAGGGAGCACATAAAATGCTTTGCAATGTAATTTTCTTGTGTGTGCGAAATTACGAGTAGTTGAAATGTTGGTGTACACTTTAATATTCTCCAAGCATTCGAAATGTGATTAGCTGCAATGTACTTATCATGCATAGAAGATGTTGTATTGTAGTTTGTATTTTACACGCTGATTTCTAATCATTGTGTTCCAACATAGTGCAAATTTCAAGTATCCTTCAGGTACGAATGTTTACAAAATCGTGCACCAATATTGCTTCATAGTCAAGGTCAGATCTTAATAACCAGTCAAGCACTAGAACATAACATTAGGAAAAATTGGTTGCTGCTGTAAATGATTAGTGTTGCTAGAAATGATTCGTGCTGGAAATCATTACTGCTGATGGAAACAACACGGCTCCCCTGCTGGAAATGCTACATTACCCTGTGATATAATCAATGAATCTGTGTCACTCGTTCATAATTCAGCATAAACTACCCATTGTACATGGTAAAAGTCATTGCTTCTTCACAAAACTCAAAATTTGATACTTTATCAAATGTCTATGAAAATTTCCAAATAGGGAGAAGACATGTAAAATTAACATGTGTCCAAATTTCATGCAAGAAGTAAACCAACCAAATTTCCATTTCAATTAGCAGTGGACATGAACAAACAAATAAAATAAAACTGCATATAGAAAACTTAACCTGATCATTAGCCTTCATAACAACCGGCCTTTGTATAATACAAACATAAATCATTCGGTAGGTCCGTGCATCCTGTAAAATTCGTCGAATAATGGGTCACTGAGATCTATTGGAGTTGAT
Source organism: Prunus fruticosa (assembly GCA_018703695.1). Classification (NCBI taxonomy): domain Eukaryota; kingdom Viridiplantae; phylum Streptophyta; class Magnoliopsida; order Rosales; family Rosaceae; genus Prunus; species Prunus fruticosa. The sequence goes on from CM031919.1 coordinate 32,311,080, forward strand.
TCCTCATTGTTTGACGGTGATGTCCTGCATAAACACCAAACACAAGCACATAAAAAATTTAACTATTCAAATTTTAGGTGTTATTATAAATAGTTTTAACATCTTACGTGTGTTCAAATTTCTTGGGCATTGTCTTCTATCATGACCAATGTCTCCACACTCCCGACAGTGTCGAATCCCTCGCTTCATTGGCTTTTCCTTTGCTCCCGTTACTTGTTTCCACCTTCCTTTGCACCTTACTCTCTTAGGGTCTTTCATATATTGTGTTTGAGAGCTAGACCCTCCAACTTCGTTATTACTTGGTCCATCCTTCAACAACTTCAACTTCACCCGCAAACTTTTTAGAGTCTCTGACACTAGCTCACATCCTTCTTCACACATTAATGCATCCTCAACCACATCTGAAGCAAGTCGGGACATTGTACTCCGCTTTATTAAAAGACCAGGATCTCGAGAGTCTTTAATTTCGTTGCCATTTGCATCTGACACCAATCCAGCTTTCGTAGTTTTCTTCCACCTTTTCAAAATATATTTATCGGGCATATATTCAATCTGGTCCCTTCTGAACAATGCTAGGATGTGCTTGCAAATAATCCCAACAAATTCAAATTTTTTGCAGCTACACGATGCGTGGTCAGAATCTTTGACATATACAACTTCTGCCACTCTTGTTTGCCAATTTTTCCTTTCGCTCACATTAAAGACAACTTTTGAAGCATCCTCTGTTTTGAGCTCTAGGAAACATGTTGTACTTTGTATTAGTTCTTTCTCAAACTTTTGAAACATTGCCCTTGTGTACAAGGTAGCCATTTGTTTGTTCATTGGCATTGGTAGAATACATTGAGCCACTTCAAATGCATCTACGTGATCAGCAGCTAACTCTTTTTGACGTTGATGGGAAAGTGCCCTCTCAAATCGTATTATGAAATCCATCAACGAATTTCTCCTTGATATGTATTGCTTGAAGAAAGCATGAGAACCTTCCGCTCTTTGGCTGCTTGACATTCCAGCGGCAAAAAAGTCTTGTGCGTAGGCTGGAACCCAAGATTCCCTTAAATCAAACATTGAACTTAGCCATTGATGGTCAGTCAAACCAGCCTTTGTAACCACAATATTCCACTTTGCATCAAACTCATCCTTATTGTCAGGATCCCATATGGCTTTCTGAAATTCACGCCAATACTCCTTATAAGCAGAATGTGGTAACTTAACATGGAACTTTGATGTGATGTGCCATATGCAAAGCCGATGAAATGTAGTCGGGAAGGCTATTGAAATCGCTCTGGTGATGGCCGCATCTTGATCTGTAATGATCGTTTTAGGTTCGCCACCTTGCATGGCTTTCTTAAACTCCTCAAACATCCAAATAAACGACTCAAGTCGTTTCCTTGCTCAAAAATGTGCATGCTAAGACAATTGTCTGACCATGGTTATTAACTCCCAATATTGGTGCAAATGTCAAGTCGTATCGATTCGTGTTGAATGTGGTATCGAATACAACAACATCTCCATACAACCGGTATGCCCGTCTAGAAGTTGCATCTGCCCAAAAACATCGACTAAACCTGCTCTTCGCCATCTCCCTCAATCTTGAAATAAAAAGCCTCATTTTTTTCTGTTCAGCCATAAAATACTCGGTCACTAGTTCAACATCGTGGTTCCTCTAACTTCCCATTCACACTACATTCAAGATTGTAAATATCCTTTTTGATAAAACCGATTTTATCCATTCCTCCGGATTGCACCTCGAAAATACTTACCTTCTGATGAATGGGGATATTAACCGAACCCAACTGTTTTGTAAGTAGTTTTGTAGAATCCGAAATACGACGGTGTGATCTCAATAAATGCACTCTTTCTGAGTCTGTCATCTTATGATTGTGTCCCTCTGCAAAAAGAGAGATGGCATACTTCTTGCTCCCATTTGTCTTCACAACCACAATCTTAGCTTTGCAATTGCATCTACTTATTCCCCGCTGTCTTTTTTCTCTCCGAGTTTCATCTTTCCTGTATGCACCTTGTTTGCAACAAACAAATTCTTTCCTCAGAATCTCTTTCTTATATGTCCCCCAAAAGCTGGAATGAAGTCGAATACCAAAGCCAGCCAAGAATGCATATCTGTTATAGAAATTATAAGCGAGGTCAAGCGAGTCGAACTTCATCCCAACCGCTGGTGTTTCCTCATTTCTTACTTCAGGAATGTAAACCATCCCATTAGCTGTTACACAGTCATCACTCTCTGAGCCCCAGACATTTTACCCACATATATTTTTGAACTACTTCTAAATCACTGCATAGCAAATATTAATTCATTAATCAATCATTACTGCATTACAACATATCAATGCATTCCACTTACAATAAACATCGCCCAAATTGACACAAAAAAGACGCATAGCCTAGTTTGTTTGTAAGAGCCATTATTACACAAAATTTAATAATAGTTACGTCATCTCTTGTGCAATAATCTGGAAAAAAATAACATTAGAACCAACATGTTCAACTAAGAACACAAATGTAATTCAAACCAGCAATTACAGAACTTCTCCCAATATCCTCTCCAAATGCTTACTCCTAATGCCATTAAGCCTAAGTTTAGGATCTTTTACCTACATTTTATAATTTCCCACCCCCACCAAAAACAATCAACTAAATATATTGAATATTCATAAGGAAATGACGCATTATTGACAGAAAACTGACGCATTATTGACGGCAGAATAACACATTATTGACCGCAGAAATGACGCATTATTGATGCCACAAATGACGAATTTCTCACCCTCACAAAAAACAAACCAAACCCAATAAAATCAATCCAGCAACAGTAAACTTACCTCTCAAACTCAAGCGGGAGCTCCGAAGTCAATCAGCTTAAGAGAATGTGGTGGACATTAGAGAAGACTCTTTGGTAGTGGAGACTCCATCTCTACCACAATCGAGGAACAAATGCTGCTGCGGCGTCTAGCTACAGAACCAGATATGCTACTTTGCTTTCATTTGGAATCTCGTGTGCTGAACGAAAAAGAGAAGGGGTTTTCACTTCAGCCATAGAATCAAAACAGGGCAATAGCTAGATAAGAGCCATTAATCGTCATACCGAGGATGCCATAGATCGCAGGCCTCCCAAGGAGCTGATGACAATGGAGCGACTATAGGGTTTGGGAGCTTTGGATCTTTCTAATTCTGGGTTTGCGTTACATTCAAAAACAGAGGATTGTGTTCTTGAATTTTTCAGAGAGGGAAATATCTTCAACTGAAGTTGGGTTTCCAACGGGTTAGATTCAACCCGGTTCTACATGCACCCTCTTTTAAAAACTCACCGTTGGATGAAATCCAATGGCTCTAACATACCCCTCAAAAAAACCCCTTATAACTTTCCCCTCACTATAGAAGCTCCCCCATTTTTTACTGAGATCTAGCCACAGAAGCAGCTCAATCTGCCCATTTGGATTCAATATGACCCTCAGTTCGCTGCTGAATTATCTGAGACACCATAAGTAACATAAACCTCATCAGCATCCAAGTTGTAAGTAAGGAAGTAAGCGGTTCCATTTAACGATGGAGCATGATCACCATCAACACCAAAGTCTGTGTTTGTTTCCTTGCCCACGTACAAATCACTTCTCCAATATGTAGCGTTATCCTTCGGATAACAAGCTGGCCAGGCACTTTCAGATCACCCCCAAAGGTAAACTTTCCGGGTTGTGGATCATCAAGTGCTGCCCAGGATGTTAGTTCCCTTCGTTGGCCCGTCCTTTTATTAAAGCTAAGCTTCATGTTAGCCAAAAGTGTATCAGAGGGATGATCGAAGCTCTGCCACCGAATGTCTTCTCCAAATCTAAGTTGAAGATCTCCATTATCTATTAGTACACCAGTTGTCCCATTCATAGCAGAAGCAGGTCCTGATATATTAGAAGACCAGACCACTTTTCTGTTGGAATCCCACATTGGTTGGGTGAAAAGAAATGAAATGGGTTTAAATAGAATTACCCCACTCTAACTAACATCGAGGCCTTTTGTGGTAAAACCCCACACCTGACGGATTGGGCAAGTGGTAAAGTGGGGCAGGTATCGATGTTGTTAGAGTGGGACCCAACGGGCAGATCCAAAACTTCAACATGGTATCAGAGCCGAGGCCCGTACAAAAAAAAAAAAAAAAAAAAAAAAAGAGAGAAACAAGTCGGAAGGCCAACGAAGCTTGAAAAGAGCCGACCTCTGAGTTCTATTGAAAACAAGTGGGTCCAACGAGAGCCGACCTCTAAGTTTCAATTGCCGATGTGTGGATCTTCACGTGTGAACCACTAAAAGGGGTTACACGTGAGGGGAGTGTTGGAATCCCACATTGGTTGGGTGAAAGAAATGAAATGGGTTTAAATAGAATTACCCCACTCTAACTAATATCGAGGCCTTTTATGGTAAAACCCCACACCTGACGGATTGGGCAGGTGGTAAAGTGGGACAGTATCGATGTTGTTAGAGTGGGACCCAACGGGCAGATCCAAAACTTCTAACATGGTATCAGAGCCAGGTTCGTACAAAAAAAAAAAAAAAAAAAAAAAAAAAAAAAGGAGAAACAAGTCGAAAAGCCAACGAAGCTTGAAAAGAGCCGACCTCTGAGTTCCATTGAAAACAAGTGGGCCCAACGAGAGCCGACCTCTGAGTTTCAATTGCCGATGTGTGGATCTTCACGTGTGAACCACTAAAAAGAGGTTACACGTGAGGGGGAGTGTTGGAATCCCACATTGGTTGGGTGAAAAGAAATGAAATGGGTTTAAATAGAATTACCCCACTCTAACTATCATCGAGGCCTTTTGTGGTAAAACCCCACACCTACGGATTGGGCAGGTGGTAAAGTGGGACAGTATCGATGTTGTTAGAGTGGGACCCAACGGGCAGATCCAAAACTTCAACATTTTCTAGTCCCATCCACAGCGTCCAACACCACTAGATTCCCATCACCGCTAAGTGTGAACACACCCGGAGAATCAAGTGGGAATTCTCTGTTAGCTATCCATATTATTGGTGTCTTTGGGATTTTGTTGTACCATATACCAAGGAAGTATTTGGTAGAATTTTCAGGACTGAAGAAGCCTAATGCAAAGGTCCCAAGGGAAGAAATCAAGGTCTGGTTTCCAATGATAGATTTTCCTGGTCCTAAATTGTCTTGGCTGATACAAATTGGCAAGACAAGAGATAGAAGTAGCAAAGCAAGACGAAGATTGAGCCACTCCATTTAGCGACGGAGAGACAAAGAAAGAAGAAGAAAAAATTTGTTCTTGCCTCAAAACTAAAAAAGTAGCTAACTATAATCTGTGCTTACTAAAACTAATGAAAGTTCACACCATAATTGCGTTTCTTCCATTCAAAATAGGCACCATGTTTCTCTAAAGCACCTGAATTGCATCAATTATTATGCCAAAATTAATGTATCAAATTTACTAGAAATTTGTTGGGACAACAGGAGCTGAGGCGATTACCATTACCTCCAGATCTACTATTTCCCAAGCCACTCAGGTCCAAAGTATGAGTGAGACCACCTGTTGTGCTTTATCACCGTGCTAAGCCGAGATTCAGAAATAATAACACCACAAAGTCAACCACAATTGAACAACGTAAAATAAACAAGGAACAAAGATAGTAGTACACAAAAGATTAATGAGGTTCGGCAAAATCATGCCTACGTCCCCGAATAGAGTACTTCTCTATATAAGAATAATAACAATACAAGATACATTTGAATTAAATCAACTCACAGTATTTCCTAAGTCCTCATCTCTCACAAGAGTTCTGTACTCTCTTGCTTTCCTCTGGGTCCTTCTCTCAAGTCAAGCCCGTCTTTCACTCTTGGATGCTCCACACATCAAATGGACCAGCTGCTGCTACAGTTTATTGGCTGCTTATTCAACCTTCGTCACTTTTCCTAAAAGCCAGTCAAAATTACATCACAACACATGCGTCAAAATTATATCAGTAAACCATAATACAAAATTATGGCAAAAAGAGTACTACTATTTCTACCCATCTCTATTATTTTCTCACACACCTTATTTTCGAATTTTTAAAAATAAATTTACCCATTTGTAAAATGACTTCTAAGGACAAATTTACAGCTTTCTCCTTGCTTGTCTTTTTTCAAATAAGATTGTTTAGGGTTTAGGGTACCTTGCTTGTCATGAATGTGGGTGAAAAGATAAGATTGTGTTTTTTCAAATTTATATTATGGGTGGGAAAATAGGACGAGGGGTGGAAATAGCAGAATTCGGCAAAAAAAAGCCATATTTCTCAAATTTCATAAGGTACCCTCTAAAATTTATGCCCCTCTTTCTTATGCCTATCTCTCAAAATTTCTCCCCCACTTTCTTATTGCCTATCCCTCTAAATTTTGTGCCCCTCTTTCTTATATATGCCTATCTCTCAAAATTTCTTCCACTTTCTTATTGCCCATCCCTCTCAAATTTCTGCTCCTCTTTCTTTTACCCTATCCCTCGAAATTTCTGCTCCACTTTCTTCTGCCCTATCCCTCAACATTTCTCGCATTAACTTTCTTATGTCCCATCCCATCCCATCCCTCTCAAAATTTCTCCCAACTTTCTTCTGCCCCCCTCAACATTTCTCGCAATAACTTTCTTCTGTCCCATCCCATCCCATCCCTCTCAAAATTTCTCCCAACTTTCTTCTGCCCCCCTCAACATTTCTCGCAATAACTTTCTTCTGTCCCATCCCATCCCATCCCTCTCAAAATTTCTCCCCACTTTCTTCTGCCCGCCCTATATATCCCTCTCAAAATTTCGCCCCTTTCTTATGCCCCATATCCGTCTCAAACACTGACTCTAATTGAATGGCGAGAGGACGTACCAGATGAGCTAGCCACTTTTCTTCTCTGTTGATTCTCGCTCTCTCCATTCTTATTTTGTTTGCTTTATTATCAAAGAAACTGGGTAGTTTTTTATTTTGTTTGATTTAGGTCGTGTATTAAAGATGCAGGTAAGGTAAGTTGATTTAGGAATCAGGACTTGGGTGCTATGAAAACCACAACATCAACTGTTTACGGATTTTATCTTACATATTCCATTAGTATCACCATTCCAATTGTTTGTTTGTTTTTTGTTTTGCGTAACCCAATTGTTTCTGGTTTGGGAATTGAGAGAGCCATGTTGTAAATGTAAAAGTCATATTCTGGTTTTTAAATTTTATTTATTTATTTATATAAAGGATATTCTACTTTCATTTAATCTAAACTACGGGAGGAGGATTCGAACTCGGGTGCTGAGTGAGGAGTGTATCTGCTATAGCCAACTTGATTAAGTCATGTCTACATTCTTTTTGTTTTTTGTCTATGTACATTGTACAAGGCCAACTTTGGATTATACGATTGAGTTGTGCCAGATCCTGGTCAAGTGGAATGAGCATGAGAGAAAATGTTCTTTCCTTTCTCTTATGTTTCCTTGCTTATTGTCAAAGTGTCAAATAATTGGCGCAAACTTGCTTGTGAAAAAAAAAATTGCTTCCACTGAAACTTGGCTTAAATTCTAAAGAACCGATTAAGCTAGAGTCGAGCTTGTGGCATGGACTGCATTGATGGAAAAGCCAACAGCACTGCAATTGATTGTCATACTTGTCACAGTGTTTTGATTCTTCGTTTATATATCTAATTTTTAATGCGTTCAGAAAAGGAAACATTATTGAACCTCTATCGAGCTTCTGGCATAGTAATGGTGACTGCATTGTTGGAAAAAATGGTAGATGTTTGAGAAGAAGCAGCAACAGCACTAGAATTCCTATTTGTTGAAAAGGCAAGTTCTTTGGTGGGTGGAAGTGATGTAGCTTCATTGGCCAGCATAAGAATTACACAAAACATTGTTCGGCAATCAGCTGGAGCTCCTTGAACACACAAAAGCCCTACTTGGATACACCTCAGGGCTTCATGAAGGGAGCTAGTTTCCCTTCCTGATTCATCAATCACCTCCATTCCTCTGCCTTCTTTCCATAATTCCCACGCCTGCGATTTAAGATATAAAACACATCAATCTTAGCCTCGTGTTTTTAAATAGGTACTCCGATCCAGCGTACGCAAAAGGCGGGACCCTCTAGGGTCAAGCAGTGTGGGACTATCTGTGAATGGACTTTGTTTTTAAACTATAATCATTATTTTCAAGGATGGAAAAATATGCATAACGATTTCTGGGATTATTGAGTTATTATTTATTTACAAATCTTGAATATAATATTATTATGAAGTAATTGAAGTATATTCGAATATTTGCGGATTGTGATTATTTTGAATGGATATATGCTATTTTTTAGAGTGATTATCTAGGGTTTAGGTATTTTGGGTTATGGTTTATGTCAGTTTTGAGTGCTATTAGCACTGCCCTATGTATCTCCCGGATTTGGAATACTTGGATTGGAAATTGGAATTATGGGATATTTGGATATGTCGGAACTCAGGCGCCCTTGACGGAGTGTTTCATAGACCTTTAGCAGGGTTAGTCTGTGCGTGTAGGACTTGTCACAGGCGTACGAGTATTGAGGATTCTGCTGTACGTGTTGGTGAGACCAGTCCCCGGTTAGACGGCTCATTCCCTAGTCACATGGTCAATTGAGGATTCTTCCATGTGTTCTAGTCAAACAATATCCCCCAGTTGGATTATTTCCCCGGTACAAACTTGGTAATGGTCATACTTATATATATATATATATATATTTATTTATTTATTTATTTATGTACATATACATTCATTCGTTCATCAGTTGGTATTCAGAATTCTAGTAACTGTTCAAAGATGAGCAACCATGGGTCTGATGAAGTAAGAAGTGATAGTTTTCTTGAGGATCTTCAGGCCAGCCAACCCTCTGCTGTACTTCAATGCAGCAAGGTTGAACTTGAAGATTCTAATGCCAGTGTTTGTGAAGATAACAAGACTGGTAGTGGCAGAGCCTGCGCCCACGATGGAAAAGAAAATAGATTTTTTGTAAAGAAGTGGCAGAAGAGGCAGCGTACTGCTAGGGATCAACAAAGGCACTGGGTGAAGGAACAGCCAAGTTACAGATATCCAGCTGTAGAGAGTAGTGTCTGGGTTGAGCATGGTAATAGTTTGGAAGCTAATGCATTGGTTTTTTCTGGACTCAACAGTGGTGCTTATGGGAGAACTCCCCGGAGAGTATTGGGTGAAGCACCACAATGGGTTGCTTCTCAACGGAGATTGAATTGCAATGGGAAAAAAGGACTTGGAAATTGTAGAGCAAACTTCTTTGGGTTGCATGATAAGTTTGTTTCATATCAAAAAGAATTTTCACAGGTTCCTTTTGGCATGCACCATTACAGGAATAGAGATACAGCCAAAAGAATGTTTTACAATGATCATCATGTTGCAAGTCAGGGATATAAACTCTGTTTGAACTCATCCTTTGTGTATTCTAAAATATCTACTCAAGGTGTGATAAATGGCAGTCAACCACATAAATTCATGAAGATTCCAATCATGGAACATAATTCGGGTAGGTGTTTATATTCTCCGTTGGACGGTGAAGGCGCTCTCCTCACTTAAATCGACGACCGCGATCGCGACCTTCCACTGGTCCCTGCGGGAGGCTGTTGGTTGGGGCTGCGCTGGTTAGCGGGAAGCTCAAGGAGGAAGGTTGGATGCTATACTATTTGAAGAATTTAAATATCCACACACACAAAAACAGGTTGATTTCTATTTTAAAACGAAGAAAGTTATGGTTTGGAGGTTGGAGAATGTTGCTTGCTCTGTCATGCGACCTTATTAAAATCAACAATGCTCATGAAGAGTTAAACATCCTTGCAAGTATTGATTTATAATGGAGGATGATGACTCAGTGAGGGACATAATGAGACAAATTACTTATTTTTTTTCGTGACAAAGGGATAGTCTCTAAACTACTAGTTTGAATTAGATAAATTGGCCGGTCATGTCTTTAAATGAACAATTTTCTGTATCGTTTGTCCTTAGGACATGGATGTTTAATTGAACTCATGCCCATAGTCAGCGGAGAGATAATGTTTATGTTCCTATAATCTGTGAATTGATGTAAATGCAACCATTGCCGGGAGGAGCTGATAATGACATGTCTGTCTGTTTTGGATTAATTAATTCATATGCGTAGCGTGGTATGTGATTCAGAAACCTTATGTCGTTATTGGTTGATTAAACCCATTGGATTTTGTTGACGCCAAAAAGTGGTTCTCCGACTTAGAGGGTCAACTTAGGAATTTTGTTGCCTTCGGCACCTTGGAAGCCTCGGTGGAGGGAGCGTGACCTGCAAAACAGAGGAACGCTCGGTAAGGCCAAGGGCACCGGTGTGGTACCGGCCGAAGGCTCTCCGAAGCTTAAGTAAGTTCGGGGTGTAATAAGGTTTACTTTCAGATTAATTAGGCAGGTATGCCGATTATTCTGCTTACCCTATTTAAGGATGGCTGATCCCTTTTTATAGGGCAAGGGAGGTAGCGCTTATTTGTAATCTGTCGATGTGGGACCTGTGGACGTCGCTGGGGAGCATGCCACGTGTCCTTAGACAGGCGATGCCCAAGTGGTGCGATCGGTAGGCTGGGGTGCCGAAGGCACCTCTGCCCAGGCTCGATTTGTCCCACGTGTCTTGCTCTTATTGGCTGCTCATTCTGGGTGTAAATAGGAGTCCCCCAAGTTTCTGAGCGAGATTTCTCGGTCGGGGACTTGGTTGGTGTCTGGTTTCTGCAAGGCCGCCTACCGTTCGGTAGCTCGATGAGGGAGCGCCGGGGGTGCCCTGCCGTTCGGTAGCCCGATGAGGAAGGGCTGGGCTGTCCCACCGTTCGGTAGCTCGTCGAGGGCGCGCTGGGCTGTCCCACCGTTCGGTATCCCGTTCAGGGCGCGCTGGGCTGTCCCACCGTTCGGTATCCCGTCAGGGCGCGCTGGGCTGTCCTACCGTTCGGCAGGTATGCGACGCCTTGATGGGGTACCGAGAATACTTGCAGGTCGTCAGTTAACTTGGGCAAGTTCGATTTTCACTCTGGTTTTCCACGCTTGGGCAGTGATGGGACGGAGCGACGCTTCGTCTTCTGTACCTAGCGTGCTGCCAGAAGGTCCGCTCTATGCGTGACACGTGGCGCGTCAAGTCATGCGGACGGCGCATTTAATGCATCGTTTGGCTTCCCGAGGCGTACCGTTGCCATCTTCGCCCTATATATTGCAGTGACTTCTGGGGCGGAAATCACTTTGCATTCGTGAGCGAGGCGAGAGCTCTGTCCAGGCTATTTCCGGCGACATCGAACGGTAACCAATGCGATTTCTGGCAACACCAAACGGTAACCAAGGCGATTTCCGGCCTGCCCATTCGGAAAACGAAGTGACGTTCACTCTCTGACTTCAATTTTCACAAGGTACTGTTCGGTAATCTCTTATCTCCTTTCCTTTCGTTATGCATACGTCCTTCCTTGGTTTGAACTAGACTATAACTTTTTAAAAGTGGGGTGTAGTTCGGTAGTCTAGTTGCCATAGGTAGAGATGTAGGCAACGGTAGGATAGTTCTTTGCATGGCCCTTAGTTTACTCCCGTCGTTTTTGTAGATGTCTGATAGCGAGTCGGGATACGAGAGCGAGCCCAACGCTTCGAGGATGAGTCCCCAGAGAGGGGTCAGTATACGGAGGGTGAGGAGTCGGCCCAGGGTGCCGATAGTGGGAGTGATTCCGAAGTTGAAGTGGTTGGCGAGAGGTTGACTCCTGCGCCTACTCACGGGATCGGAAAGGGGCTCATGACCAGCCAGCCCATGCCGTTGGCTGTGGTGTATAGAGACGGTCGGCATGTTGGGTTAGGTATGCATCCCGAGCCTGAGGTGGACGTTGGGTCAGGCCTGACCTGAGCCTGAGGTGGAGGGCGTTAGGGTGCGGAGGCATCTTCCAGTCACATTCCGGAGGCTTCCACTTTTGGCCGTGGAGAGTCTCCCGAGCCGAGCCCAGGCCGAAGGTGACGATAGTGAGCAGCGGGAATCCTAGGGTTCCGAAGGGGTGGCGAGAGAGCAGCTGTTCGACGTGGACTACCTGCCGCCCAATAAGCTAACTTACCGAGAGCTGCAAAAGATCAGGGCGGAGTACAGGATTCCACAGTCGGAGGGATGAGGATCCCACACCCTACCGAATCTCTCAGCAAGCCCAAGGACGGCGAGTCGCCTTCTTCACTGACGTCCTTCAGCAAGGCGTCAGGTTACCGTTGCAGCCCCCAGTTCAGAGGATTCTGGCTCAAATTGGGGTACGCTCCTGGCCAGTTCAATCCGAACTTCTGGGCCGTCCTGATGGGGTCGTGACGGCATTTGGGCTTGCCGAAGAGGATGGGCCTTCCTACGAGCAGTTTTGCCATTTGTCCAGCATCACCAAGTCCAAGAGTACCGATCATGGTGGCTGGGTTCAGGCGAACTGCCTCAGGGCTTCGAAAAGGGGCCATTTTTTGAACACCGTGCCGACTTCTCAGAAGTCCTGGAGGAATCGGCGGGTGTTGCTCTCCGGTGATTGGGAATCGCCGTCGGGAGTTCCCGTTCGCTTCCATATCCCCACGACCTTTCAGATTGCCGGTAGGTTGCTGCCATACCGATCGGTAGCCCATTATTTTTTTTTGTGTTCGCACTAACAGTTTTGTTGTTATTATATTTTTTGCAGGCAAGCTGAAACAGCCCACGGCAACTCAATCAGAGATTCGGCAGATTGACCAAGTGAGGACGAAGGTCCCTGCCGTTGATAGGGAATACCCACAGTTCCTCTTCACGGGAACCTAGTCAAGGCTCGTCTTGCCAATCCTGCCGAGAGTAAGTTCACTTTGACTTCTTCCCTTGCTTTCGCTGATTTCCTTCGGCTAACCCGTGTCTTGTTCATGTAGTGTCTGAGGCCAGGAAGACTGCCGAGGCCAAGAAGCCTCGGAGACCTCCAAACGGCGCCTCCAGGTGCTGTCCAAGGGAAGAAACAACGGCGGCAGCCCGAAGCTTCGGCAGAGAGGATAGGGGAGGCTGACCCCGACGGAGCAGTCGATTGCCGAACGGCAGAGGCAGCTACATGCCGACCAACCTCAGGGGGAGGGTGCCGGTTCAGCGACCGGTACGCAGCACGGCTCAGGGTGCCGATCCTGCGTCTTCCAAGGGCGTCAGGGAAGCGGCCATTGATGGTAGACTTGGATGCCGCCTCCACTCCCAAGAGGGTGCGCCTTGCCGATCCTCCACGGGCCATCCTTGCCGCCGAGGACGAGAGGGGCCCTTCGAAGACGGTCCAGTTTGCGAACCACATGATCGTGGGCTCGCAGATGGAGCTCTCCGAGATCGACGAGCTGCCGAAGAGGCTTCTTCGGGAAGAGGCAGGGCGTGCCTTCCGTCTCCAGGCCACGGTAACCTCCCATTCCCGTTCTCTTCTTATTGCTGTTACCTTTCGGCACGCTAACATGCGGTTGTTCTTTTCAGGCATCGATGGACATGTGGCTGTGCATGAAGAGGGCCATCAACGCTGCCGAGCGCAACAAAAGGCTGTACGACGAGGGCCGTTCTAAGGTCAATGAGGCGGTGAAAACCCTCCAGGACCACGCCCATCTCGTGCAGGGTATGCAGGCTGCCGACAGGAGTCCAGGCGCACGAGGCGAAGCTTGCCGAGATGCGCGAGGCCTTGGACGGCGCGCGAGCGGGCGGCAAGCAATGCCGAAGAGGCGAAGGGTGCCGTGCAAGCGGCGCTCGAGGCCTGAGAGGTCGAAGGCGTCCGAGATTCAGGCTGCCGTGCTGAGGCCATCAGGGGCTACCGTTCCTCCCAAGAGTTCACCGATCTCTTGGGTCGAGGAGGTGGCGTCGGAGATGGGGACCTGATCCCACCGCTTCAAGCGGTTCAACCCTGGGCAGAAGCTGAATCTCAACTTCGCTGCCGATCCCCCTCCACTCCCGGAAGGCGTTACCGAAGAGATGATCGAGGAGTATGAAGGGAGGACGCCCGGGTGACGCCGATGATGCCGAGGATGGCCCTCCTGCCGAGGATGGCCCTCCTGCCGATGCCCCTGCTCGGAGAAGACTGAAGCCTTATCTCTTATCTTTTGTTTTTGTTTTGTATTTTAATTGGTGTGTACGATATTCTTGAACATCTAAATGCCGAAGGCATTTTTACCGTTTTAAGTATTATTTTGTCATCGTTACTCAATGTGTTTCAGTTTTATCTTTGTATGCCATTGCCGTAGGCTAATAACTGTAGATGCCGTAGGCCAATTACCGTAGGACGTTAATAATGTGCAAGTGTCATAGACATCGGTAGGGACGAGGCCCCAAGCCTTATATCTATAGAAATGCCGTGGGCAAGTCTATGGTCTATTGCCGTAGGCTCGTGCCCAACGTGCGGTCCTGAACGCGAAGGGCATAGTTTTGGATTGCCGTAGGCAAAGTTGCAGTGGCTCACCAATGATGAGCACTACCGAAACATTTTTTCAAAAGTGATGCCGACGGATACGCGTAGCTGGACAATCCCATTTTATATTTACTTGCCGTAGGCAAAAATACAAATCCCCCTGCCGTTGGCTAGGGGGCTTTACTTAAAATAGCTCTTGAGATGATCCACGTTCCATGGGTGGCCGAGGGTTTTCCCGTCTGTGCCTCGGAGCCGGTAGGTACCGGACCGAAGGATACCGATGACTTCATAGGGTCCTTCCCAGGTAGGTCCAGGGGTTCCTTCCGTTGGGTCTCTGGTTGCAAGCGAAACTTTGCGCATCACCCAGCCCCCCGACTTCTGAAGGAGCGGGGTTTGACTCTCGAATCGTAATACCGAGAGACACGCTGCTTGTAGGCTTCGTTCCGAAGGTTAGACGCCGTTCGGCGTTCTTCGATTAGGTCCAGGTTTGTTGCAAGCGCAGCCTCGTTCGCCTTTGGCTCGAAGTTTGCCGTTCGGTAAGTGGACTCGCCGATTTCCACTGGGACAACAGCTTCAGAGCCGAATGCAAGGCTGAACGGGGTCTCTCCTGTGGAGGTTCGGTAGGACGTTCGGATGGCCCACAAAGCTTCGGGAAGCTCTCCGGCCAGGCACCTTTAGCGCGTTGAGCTACCGTTTCAGGAGTTTCTTGATAATTTTGTTCACGGCCTCTACCTGCCCGTTCGACTGAGGGTGAGCTGGGGAGGCGAAAAATAGGTTGATTTTGAGGCCAGTGCAGAACTTCCTGAAGAGTTCCGAATCAAACTGCCTGCCGTTGTCGGTGATGATTGCGTATGGGATGCCGAACCGGCAACAGATGTTGGTCCAGACGAATTCCTCGACCCTTGCGGCAGTAATGGTGGCCAAGGATTCGGCCTCTACCCACTTTGTGAAATAATCCACCGCAACGACCGCATACTTAACCTGTCCCTTGCCTTGCGGCATGGGCCCGATCAGGTCAAGTCCCCACTTAGCGAACGGCCATGGGCTTATGATCGGTGTGAGTGGTTCAGCAGGGGCAGATGTGGAATATTTCCGAAGCGTTGGCACTTGTCGCATTTCTTTACCATCGCTACAGCATCCCGATGCATTGACGGCCAGGAGTAGCCCTGCGGAAGGCTTTGTGGGCCAAGGACCTGGAACCGGAGTGGTCTCCGCAGGACACCACTGTGGATCTCCCAGAAGGACGTACTCGCCATCCCCTTCGGTAATGCATTTCATGTAGGGGGTCGTGTAGCCGCGTTTGTCCAGGACATCATTGATGTCGATGTACCTTGTCGATCGGTCAGCGTAGCTTCCTTGCCTGGGCTTTGTCCTCTGGAAGGTTACCGTTCGCCAGGTAGGTGTAGATCGGTGACATCCAGGTGTCCTCATACCGAACGGTACATACGTCAAGAGAGGTGGTGCTTGGTTGGGCTAAAATCTCGACGGGGATCCGTCGGCCAATTTTGTCGTTGATTGCCGAAGCAAGTCGGGCTAAAACATCGGCATGGCTATTTTCTGACCTGGGACCTGCCGAATCTCGTAAGCCAGGAACTGCCGTAGCAATTGGAGGGATGCCGATAGGTAGGCTGTCATAGACGCATCTTTTGCCGCGAAATCGGCAGTGACCTGGTTCACGATGAGCTGTGAGTCGCTGTGAATGCTGACCTGCTTAGCCCCCATGCTCTTGGCTAGCCGAAGGCCGGCCAGAGGGCTTCGATACTCGGCCTCGTTGTTAGACGTTCGGAAGGCGAATCGGATGGCATATTCTATCTTGGTTCCATCGGGGGCGGTGAGCACAAGGCCGGCTCCGCATCCTCTGCTGATTCGCCGAGCCGTCTACATGCAGGTTCCGGGCAGGAACGGACTGGTCCAAGAGGCTGCCGTTCGGTAAGCCCACCAAGGATGGTGCTTCTTCAGGTTCCGATGTCTCGAAGGCGTCAGTTCGGCGATGAAGTCTGCCACGCCCCTCCCTCTCGGAGGTCTGGGTTTGACTAACTGTACGTCGAACTCCCCCAGCTCGATCGCCCATTTGATCAGTCTCCGGAAGTTTCTGGGTTTTTGGAAAACCTGCCGAAGGGGATGGTTGGTCAGGACGACGAGCGTGGGCCTGAAAATACGGCCTCAGCGGGCGGAGAAACCACCAAGGCTAAAGCCAGCTGCTCGAGCGGGGGGTACCGAGATTCTGCCCTTTGTAGGGCCTTACTGACGTAGAAAATCGGTAGTTCTGCCTTCTCTGGGTTCCGCATGAGAGTCCTGAGCTGACGGCAGTGACGGGATACCGATAGATATATAGACAAAACTTCTCCAGGTAGGGGCTTAGATAGTAGTGGCGCCCTGGCCATGTAGTCCTTCAAGTCTTGAAATGCCATGTCGCATTCGGTAGTCCACTCTACATGGTGCTTGCCCCCTTTCAAGGCTTTGAAGAACGGTGCGCACCCTGCCCTGTGGCTTTGGAGATGAAGCGAGTGAGGGCTGCCACTCATCCGGTAAGGCTCTGGATGTCCTTCTGTGTCTTCGGCACCTCCATGTTGATTATGGCTTTGATTTTGTCGGGGTTTGCCTCAATGCCCCTCTGGCTGATCATGAAACCGAGGAACCTCCCAGAAGACACGCCGAAGGCGCACTTCGTTGGGTTGAGTTTCATTCGGTACTCCTTCAAGATGCCGAACATGAGGGAAAGGTTCGTCAGATGTTCTCCTGCCGTTCGGCTCTTTACTAGCATGTCATCTACGTATACCTCCATCGTGCTGCCGATCTGCTCAGCGAAGATTCGGTTGACGAGTCTCTGATAGGTCGCCCCGCATTCTTCAAACCGAACGGCATGACGTTGTAGCAGTATAAGCCCTTGTCCGTTATGAATGCCGTGTGTTCTGCGGCAGGGTGCATGAAGATCTGGTTGTATCCGAGAGTATGCATCCATGAAGCTGAGCAACTCGTGTCTGGGCAGTGGCGTCTACCAGCTGATCGATGCGTGGCAGCGGGAAGCTATCCTTCGGACAGGCCTTATTGAGGTCGGTATAGTCTTGGCACATTCGCCATCCACCCTTTGCCTTCCGAACCATGACGGAGTTTGCCAACCAGTTCGGGTATACGGCCTCCGGATGAAGCCTATTGTCATGAGTTTGTCCACTTCGTCCTTCATGGCTTCATACCGTTCGGCATCATAGGATCGGCGCTTTTGCCTTACGGGTTTGAATGCCGGTGAGATGCTTAGCTTGTGGCTGATGACGTCGGGGGATATGCCTGGCATGTCGTTGTAAGACCAGGCAAAGACTTCCGAATTCTGTCGAAGGAACCGGATGAACTCGGCACGGAGGGTGGCGTTCAGCAGGGTGCCGATCCTTACGCACCGTGCCGGTCGACCTTCGTCCAACGCCACGGTTTCGAGATCCTCGGCAGGTTGTGCCGCCGGCGTGGGCGTTTCCTCCCTAGGGTCATCTCACTGGTTCGCTACAGTTCGGCAAGTCTACGAGAGCCATGGTTTCTTTTTGTTTCCGAGGGCTGCCGACCTCAATCCTGTGGCGTAGCAGTTCCGGCCGCTTGATCCGGTCGCCCCCGGGACTGCCCCCGTACCGTAGCAGGTTGGGAATTTCATGAGTAGCATGTGGGGGGACAGGTGAGCCTTGATTGCCGTGAGTGCCGTTCGGCCGACTATAACGTTATATGCCGTAGGGCAGTTCACCACAAGGAACTGGTCGTAGACCATGGTCCTCCGTGGGGCTGTGCCGAAGACAATCGGCAGCTGACACTGCCGACCGGCTGGACCAAGTCTCCAGAAAAGCTAAGTAGAGGCGACAGCTGTGTGTTGACTGGCTGACGTCTATCCTGAGTTCTCTGAAGGCATCGGCAAAGATGACGTTTCCCGAACTGCCAGTGTCGAATCAGGATTCTTCCGACATCGAATTCGGCAATTTCGGCTCGGACGATCATAGGGTCATCATGCGGGTAGACGATTCCTTCCTCCTCTTCCTCAGAGAAAGTGATAGGTTCCCACCTAACCTTCGGCATCTTCGCGTGCCGGCTACTCTCGATGCCGAGGACCTGAGGGTCCTGGGCCGCCCTGACATACTGCTTCATCGACCGGTAGATCCCCCGGCAAGGGTCGGGCCTCCACTGATCGTGCTGATCATGTTGATTTGCCCGTTGCCGTTCGGTGCTGGCGCGGGTTGTGGCCTGGCTATGTATTGATCCAGTTTGCCTTCTCGGATGAGCCTCTCCACGATCTTTCGTAGGCTTATGCAGTCTTCGGTGTTGTGGCTGTTCTCCTCGATGGTATCGGGCAGAACTTTCCGCTATTCCGGCCATCATGCCGGCTGGGCTTTCGGAATGAAGGCTTCGGTATGATCTCGTTTTCGTTCATCAGCACCGCCTCGTAGGAGGTATTGAGCATGGTGAACACCTCGATCCCCTGGTTATGGGTCGGCAGCGGCGCTCGGTGGTTACCCCCCCCGTCCTGCCCTTACCTTTCTTGGGGTGTCCCTTCTGGGAACCTCCGGCATCTTGCGCTTGTTGTCGTCAGGGTGTTCGGCAACTCCTGCCGCTTGTGCGTATGTCGATGCCCGGGACGTAGTATTCCGCTGCATGGGCTCACCCTGCCGAGCCGTAGGCCCGGCCCTTGAATTGAAGTACTCGGCCTTTGCGTGGAGAACCGCCTGCTTCATGAGTTCGTCGTATGTGCGTCAATTGCTACTATGTACGAGATACCGGAAGTGTGATGACCGTAGGCCACTTTTGAAGGTGCCGTAGGCTGCCCTGTCATCGGTATCCGGACATCTAGAGTATTCATGGCTGAACCGTGCGGCATATTCGCGCAGCGGTTCATCGTCTCCCTGCCGGACGGTACACAGATCCTCGGCAGAGTACAGCCTGTCCGTTTGAATCATGAAATGGTTCAGGAAGATTTGCTTCAAGCCGTCGCAGGAATCGACGGTCCCTGGTTCCAGTCGGTAGAACCAATTCAAAGCCGCCTCGGTGAGCGAAGAGGGAACAGGAGGCACAGCCCTTCGTCGGTCAGCCCTCGGCACCCCACGGCTGATTGGAAAGAGTGGAGGTGCGTCAGTGGATCTTCCACCCCGTGTACGGTTTTATGCGCAGGGGCTGCCCATCCCGGTCCTGCCGTGAGCTCCTGATGCGTTCGGTGAAGGGCCCTGGTCGAAGCCTTCCCCAGTCCGGCTCCTGCGAGCGCGTTCGTCGTCCTCCATCTTCTGCATCCTCTGCATTAGGAGGCGGATGGCGGGGTCCCGGTCCGGTACATCCTTGTCGTCATGATGTGCCGATCGCTGCGGGGATCTGAAAGGGTTAACCTCGGAGACGTCGTTGGCGTTGCCGAACGGTAGGTGGACGTGCGATGTGTGGAAGGGATGTACTCTGGGTCAGACTCTGCCGTGGACTCCAGAACTGGAATCCTTCGTATCTGGAGACTTTGCCCTCAGACCTCTTGGCGGGGATCCTCTCCAGGCGTGCGTTGATCCTGATTGGCGATCCCTGCCGTTCGGTATGTCGCTCGCCTTCTCGATCCAGGCAGCCTATGGCGACAATCGGAATAGACCTTGCTCGGCCCGTGGGGCCTGTCCTTCGGCGCAGGAACTACCAACTGTTTCAGACGGCGCAGGCGTCGCCTCTGCCGTCCGCTTGCCTTTCCTCTGCCGACGGGGGGTCTTTATGCTCTCGGGACGACCGTCCGGTCTGTGTATTCGGTGCCTGCCGCTGGTTCAGCAATTGCTGTGTCTCGTCCACCCTGGACGACAGGAAGTTGTTGTGTTCTTGTAACCTAACCATGTCCTGCCGAAGGGACACGACTTGGGCTAAAAGCTCCGCACTTTCCGTGATTTGGGGAACCGGAGGGTTGGTTGCCGGCGTGTATGGAGGTGGCGCTGGGCTTACCCCACTCGACATGCCGTACGGACCCCCTCCTGCATTACGAACGAAGCTTTTTCATTGGTTCCCATATGTTCGGGATAAAGGGTCGATTTGTTTAATCGATTCCCACAGACGGGCGCCAAACTGTTGACGCCAAAAAGTGGTTCTCCGACTAGAGGGTCAACTTAGGAATTTTGTTGCCTTCGGCACCTTGGAAGCCTCGGTAGGGAGCGTGACCTGCAAAACAGAGAGGAACGCTCGGTAAGGCCAAAGGCACCGGTGTGGTACCGGCCGAAGGCTCTCCGAAGCTTAAGTAAGTTCGGGGTGTAATAAGGTTTACTTTCAGATTAATTAGGCAGTATGCCGATTATTCTGCTTACCCTATTTAAGGATGGCTGATCCCTTTTTATAGGGCAAGGGAGGTAGCGCTTATTTGTAATCTGTCGATGTGGGACTGTGGACGTCGCTGGGGAGCATGCCACGTGTCCTTAGACAGGCGGTGCCCAAGTGGTGCGATCGGGAGGCTGGGGTGCCGAAGGCACCTCTGTCCAGGCTCGATTTGTCCCACGTGTCTTGCTCTTATTGGCTGCTCATTCTGGGTGTAAACAGATTTGAAAGTAAATTCTGAGAAAAAAAAATAGAAGCGTAGCACAAATAGTTTTGTACGGTTGAATGGGCTCATTGGATTTGGTTGATTAAACCCTCTCTGGCCCTCACGGTTTTGTTTCTGGGAGCTCACGACCAACTTCCCAGTGGGTCACCCATCCTGGGATTGCTCTGGCCCCCAACTCGCTTAACTTCGGAGTTCCCATGACTCCGAAGCCAGTGAGCTCCCAAAAAGCCTCGTGCTAGATGGATGCGGGCATGTACATATAAGGCACATCACCCCCTCTTCGTTGGTCGATGTGGGATCTTACAATCCACCCCTCTTAAGGGTCCGACGTCCTCGTCAGCACACTCGCACCACACGGCAGAGTGGCTCTGATACCAAATTGTCACATCCGGGATCGGCTCCGCCGTAGCACGATATTGTCCGCTTTGGGCACCCCTCTATAGCCCTCACGATTTTGTTTCTGGGAGCTCACAACCAACTTCCCAGTGGGTCACCCATCCTGGGATTGCAATGGCCCCCAACTCGCTTAACTTCGGAGTTCCCATGACTCCGAAGCCAGTGAGCTCCCAAAAGGCCTCGTGCTAGATGGATGCGGGCATGTACATATAAGGCACATCACCCCCTCTCGGTTGGTCGATGTGGGATCTTACAGGTAACATGAAAATTTATATGATTTGTCACATCATCATCAGCAATATGGTTGATTTATATTTAGGGGGAATGATAACAACTTTCTCTCTAACCTTCTCTTTTGGACATTTTCCCTTTTCCTAATGACATGTGTCATTTTTTTTACACTTAAAATAATGTCATTAATACTTGAGACAAGCTAACTTTTGTTTTCCAAGCTTACCCTTATTAAATATAGGGCCCCTTAAATATTGACTTTCATGTTTCCTTCAATTTATCCTTTATTTTTTTTTGTACAATTTTCTTATTACGTTGTTTAAAAAAAAATTAATTTAAAAGTGATATATCATATATTGATGAAGAATCACACGTGTGGTGAAAAATGCAAATTCACGTGGAAACAAACATGTATGAAAATGCCTGGGTCTTGGATGCATGTTGATGTTGAATTCGCTGGGATGATGTAAGTGTTCCAAGAATTGTTTTTACCATCTAATCCATTTCCGCCATATGGAACTAATTTTTAGGTTGTTCCTGCTGATTTTTTTTTTAATAAAAAATCTTGTTGTAAATGCATGAGTTGGTGGATGACCACCATACCTCTTAGCATTCACCCTTTCTAATTCTATGTAACCTATACACTAAATACCATAGTTATGGGCTTGTAACTTATGAGTTGTTAATGTCTTCTTACCATTGTAAGCCTATAAATAAGAGGTCTTATCAAGATGAGAAATACAAGTTGATTGAACAATTTCTATTGTCTTCCTCTACTTTCCAATTCTCTCTACAATTTCCCCTTAGTTTTATAATACGTTATCAGCATGACATTGCTCTTGGTATGTTTTCTTTCTCTGAATTTTCTTTCTTCTTATATGAGCTAGAGTCATCACATGGTATAGAGTTTCTTTGTACTCACCATCAGACTTCATCATGCTCGTTTAAAAAAAAAAATCCTTATTCTTATTACACATGAATATAATGCCATGTTTTTTTTATTCGTTTGTTTATTTGATCTTAAGTATGATCTTAATTATTATAATGAGTTTGTATTATACAAAAGATCAGGGCCCGAAGTTCCTCGATCCTCATCATATAACTTGATTAGGATATAGAGCCCTTTGATTGAATCAAAACCCTGAAGTTCTTTGATTCCAAATAATTGAGGTTATAAAGTTCCGTGAATTTAAAGAGCACATAAGGACATGAAACTCCTTGATTTTGTATTAATCAAAATCAGAATTCCATGAGGTCTACATATGTCAAGAACTAAAAACAGAAGTTTCGAATGCATATACATCGATTTGAGTATGAAGTTCAAAGCACAACTATTAATTCAATTTATTTAGATCTACGTATTCCAACTTGAAGTTTCGAATATATGGTGATATGAACTTGAAATTCATAGTTTATCATGGATCTTAATACTATATATGAACCTGAAGTTCATTACTTATTTGTGCCTATATGAACCTGAATTGGTTGGAAATCCAATTCTTAAACTTGTAGTTTTATCTACATATTGAATCCATATTAATATTATATTATCTTGGAATTTCATAGTCTTTAATTTATTTATTTTATTCCTCATTTATACCACTTTACTCATTTTATTTTATTTTATTTTATTTATGTTGGATTATTAGTTAATTTCGTTTTACAATAGTAATATAATATTGATAGTTATGGTTATTTTATATATATAACTGAAATCATAATTGCCAGAAGCAATCAATGCCCATTTATACGAAACAAAAAGAGAATAGGGTTAAATATATAATATAAAATATGCCCATCATTACACTCTGTGTATTATGATGGAGCTGAAAAAAAAAAGGGGGGAATTAAGACCCGAAGATTTTGATCCTCAATATATTTAATGAAGGACTTGAAAATCCTAAATTCTATACATGTAAAGGAATGAGCCAGAAGCTACAATTTCTATACATCTAAAAAGGCAAGAAAATCCTTTTATATATGTGTATGTACATATATAATTTTATGGTTCACAAAGTGAAAAGGTGATTAAATGTTAACGTGAACCACGTTGATCAATACCAAATATTAGTTGGTTCTCTCATTGTTATGGTTTATAAATTTGAAGACACTCATAAGCTATGTAGTCTCGTTTGAGCTGTAAATCCCACTGTACAGTAATGTGTTCAATTTATTGTGAACAACTTTAGCACCATGTACCTGAATGAAAAAGGGATTTTGTTAATTCAGATATTGGAACCTGAAGTCCATATCATAATAATTTAAACCTGAAGTTTAAATATTGAACAAATGTGATAATTATAGAACCAAAAGTTCTAAGTGATATGAGGAAATTATTGGTGCATACTATATTATATTTATAGTCAATTAAGGTTTACATATTCCTAAATTCATTTTCAATTAATTGGGACAAGAAGATCTCCCATATCAATACTTGTAAAATAACTATTTGTGGACTTGAAGTTCCTCATTTTTCTCAAAAGGCATAAAAGATCAGGAGTTCTTCAATCACTTTTATTGAAACTAGAAGTTTCAACTATTTATTTTACGGCAATTTAATTATTGTCTTACTTTGGTTGTTGTATTTTATTTTTGTCAATATTTATATGTAAGGACCAGTTCATAAAAGGCAATCCTTATAATATAAATATTTGTGGACTTGAAGTTCCCCAATTCTTAAAACACAAATGAAGACCTGAAGCTCTTTGATTCTTTTTTCATTGGAACCAGAAGTTTCAACAATTTATTTTAGGGAAATTGGCGGCTTTGCCCCCGGCGCAGCTAATTTATTCAATATTATCCCCATTTTGAAATCTAATCACAAATACCCCCTATAAAAACTCCCTATTGACAACTTATTGCCCATCCTTCACTTAGGTTTTTTTTGTGGGAAATTGGCGGCTTTACCCCTGGCTCACTTAATTTATTCATTAATATCCTTATTTTGAAACCCCATCACAAATGCCCCTTATAAAAACTCCATATTGACAGCTTATTGCCCATCCTTCACTTAGTGTTTTTTTTTTCCACAGTCCTTACGCTTTCTCTTCCTCTTCTTCCTTCTGCCAAACCTCACAAAATCCACCTCCACCACCATAAAATCTCCCATAACTTTATCTCCTCTTAGTTATATCTTCCAACTAGGAGCTGATTTCAACCTCAAGGTTGAACCCCAAATTTGGAACCGTACACTAGCCAAGGCGCGACTCACCACCTCCGTTGTCGGCCTCCACAACGAAGCCACAGTCTTGACTTTCCACCTCCGTCGTCGACTTCCACCACAAAGCCACGACACTTCATCGTCAATCATCACTGTGGTGAGTTCTGATATGGGTTTTGTTTTGTTTTGGGTTTCTTTAATTGATTGAGATTATTGTGTGATTGCTTTCATTGTTTTGAATGAGACATTAATGGGTTTCTGTTTTGGCTTGCTATTTCTGTGATTGAATGAAATTTACCAACTATTTTCTGTAGTTGTTAAGATCTTGGACTTGGATACACTGTTTTGTGCTTATGATTTGTCTTTATACCTGTTTTGTGATTGAGACTTGGACTTACAGATCTCCTTGAAAATGATATATTCACTCTTTTGGGTGGTATGATATTTGATAAGAAACAACCTTGGACAGTCAAGGTTTGGCAATTTGTAAGTAATTTGTTAGTAATATGATACCCAGGTTAATGGTTTTGGGTTGTTTTAACTTTAAGAGTTCTTGACACATGCCTTCCGCTTGAAACACAACTAGGCTAGCTGAACCGTTTCACTTTGCATAATCCTGATGTTTTGAAATTGTTGGTTACTGATGTTTAATTGATGTTTTATCTATATGGTTTATCCACTAGTTGATAGATTTTTTATTGGTAGCTTAACATGTGTTAATAAAAGGAAATTTTATGATGGTCAGAAATGGACACAATTGCAATTTTGGTTTGCTACAATAGAAAATGGGTAACCTCAAAGAAGATGTGCACATATGAAGGGGGTGACTCAAAAGGCGTAATAATTTCGCGAAACATCACGTTTGGTGAGCTTTTGGAAAGGGTGCATAAGATTGTTAATACAGACAACAGGGAAGACAAACTTTGTTTAAAGTTCTCAGTTTCAATATCCTCGAATGAGTGTAAGCATATCAAGATTGAGGATAATGATGATGTTAAATTTTTTATTAAGTACATTTGTGACGTAATTCCTTCAAAAGTGGCTCCTTTACTAGTGAGCATAGAAGACAGAGGAGTGAAAAATGTCGTAGGTGATCGTATGCATATCATGACGGATATGAGTCGGATGGCTGATCGGTTCATAATTGTATATCATTTCGTACCCTTCTAGCTTATGATTTGGTTATGTTTTTGAGTTAAACTTGTGCTTTTAATCCTTTTTGTGTTTATGTTTCAGTTCATTGAGCTTTAGGTAACAATGATGGCTTTGGATAGGAAATGATGCAATCCATGCATGTTAAGGCCTTATTTGGGTGAATGGAAGAAGAGCTTAAAGACAAACTCATTTTGGCTACAACTCCTTGCCAGCCCAGTTTCGTAGGTCAACTTCTTGGCCTTGGATGAGCATACTATGGGGCTCGAATGAGGTGATGATCTTCATGAAACTTGTTCCAATGGGTGTCTAGTACAACATATCCAAATTTCAGCCCAATTGGACATATGTGGAGTGCTTAGCCCGTCCAACACTCAACCTTGCTCAGGAGGATTTGCAGCTGCCAGCTTTTTGCCATGTGCCTCCTTTTAGCCATGTGCCTTACCCTAGCTATAACTGACTTTGTACCCAAAAAAATGAGTGAAGTAGGGAGGCATTCCAGCTATGAAATTCTAAAGGAGCAAGTTGGTACATGATGGAGCTATTAAAGTGAAAGCATGTGCATGCATGTGAAGCAAAAGAAAGAAAAGAAATAAGATGAAGTCAATTCCAGTCCCTGTTTCGGCAGCCAACTTGAAGTGGCCAAAACGTACACTTCTACTGCTCCAATGGGAATACTTTCTTCATAGAAGTTGTTCCAATGGGTGTCTAGTACAACATATCCAAATTTCAGCCCCATTGGATACGTTTTGAAACCTATGGCCTTCCTACACCAAAACAGGTTCAGAAAAATCGTTTTTTTCAGCAAACAAAGGTGAAGAAAACCCACATGGGTTGGCAGCAAAAGGCAGCCACAAATTGAACACCTTTGATAATCCCATGTGAAGAAAGCTTGAGGTGCAGCAAAAGAAGTATGTGATGGAGTTGATTCCAACCACACTAACATAGACAAGATGAAGTGAGAGTTATGGGTTGTATTAATGGAGGAATGGTGGTGTTGGATTTTATCATGA
Organism: Prunus fruticosa; assembly: GCA_018703695.1. Taxonomy (NCBI): domain Eukaryota; kingdom Viridiplantae; phylum Streptophyta; class Magnoliopsida; order Rosales; family Rosaceae; genus Prunus; species Prunus fruticosa. The sequence goes on from CM031919.1 coordinate 32,337,902, forward strand.
TGTTCCTCCCTCTTAGCCCTATAAATAGAGAAGTCTTCAAGCTTCATAAATCACACCCCAAGGGGGGGGGGGGGAGCTCTCAAATATGGACGGCCACGTACATTTGACGAATAACACTTGCAAGTTGTAGGAAGTTTCAGCTTGAGCAACTACCTTGCAAGCATGTAGTTGCAGTTTGCCGTTTCTTGAAACTAAATGTATACTCCATGGCTTCTCGTTATTACACTCGAAATACATGGTTAAATGCTTATTCAGATACCATCTACCCGGTACAACCTCAAGAGTTGTGGGTTATTCCTGAAGATGTCCAAAGTAGAGTTGTGCGTCCTCCCAATGCAAAGGTCATGCCAGGCCGACGAAAGAAGCTAAGGATTCCATCGCAAGGAGAGGATATCATAAGGAGAAAATGCTCAAGGTGCAGTGGCACAGGCCACAATAAAAGCACTTGTAAAAACAATGTTCCACTACCTAATGTTGGACATACATTATGAATTATGGAGTGTGAATTTGAATTGTATTTGTATTGCGTTTGGTGTTTTGTGGATTGTGAATTCTGTTAAATTTTCATAATTTGGTATGTATTGCGTATTCTATCAGCTATATTGTTGTTCAAATCTGTCATTTTTGGGCCTAAATTGTGTATTCAAAGTTTTTGATTCAGTGGGTCGAATGAGGGGGTGGGTATGCCATTCCCATCTCCATCCCCGCGAAGCTTTTGAGCTTTTGTCCCCCATCCCTACCTTTGTAACCATAATACAGACTTGAAAAAAAAAAGAAAAAAGATATACGAGGGCAATACACTAGCAATATACAAGCAATAAAGGGCTATACGATGGCAATACACATACTCCCCTATAAATTTATTCCAGCACAGACTTGGAAAAAAAAAGATATACGGGGGCAATACACTATCAATATACAAGCAATAAAGGGCTATACAATGACAATACACATACTCCCCCTATAAATTTATTCCAACACAGACTTGAAAAAAGAAAGATATACGGGGGCAATACAATAGCAATATACAAGCGATAAAAGGCTATACAATGGCAATATACAAACTCTATACGCCCCCTATAAATTTATTCCAACACAGACTTTTAAAAAAAAAAGATATACGGGGGCAATACAGCAGCAATACACAAGCAATAAAATGCTATACCTCAACCTCTCTCTTTCGGCCGCCCTTCTCCACCTCCATCTCTCACTCTCTGTCACCTCTTTCGACTGCCGTTCTTCCCCTCCGATTCAACAAATTTCTCAATTTTTCTCAGCTTTCCTGAAATCCATGGCATCTCAGGTACTTAGCTTTTCTGCTTTACTTTCACACCCATATGTTATTTGGGATTTCTTTTGCTTGTTTCAATTTCATATATGGGTTGGAATTTTTGGTGCTTAATGTCACTTCAAGTCCCTCCAAGTCAAATTTGAGTGAGATTGTACATAAATTTGTTGAAACATAATTGTGGGTTTAATTTAAAATTTTATCTCTCTTTTTTAAAATTAATATTTTCAGCTTGTGTAGAGAATGCTATTTAAGTAGGATTATACAAAAACTTGTTGAGCCAAAATTTTGGGATTGTGCAACAAATATTTCTCTGTTTGTCGTAAGGAATATTATGCTTGAAGCTTGAAGCTTGTCCAGGCTAAAATGATTTTGAAGTTTTTCTTTTGCTGATTGAATTTATTACTGAGTTAGGTTTTTATTCTGACAAGAAAACAATTGAAGAAACACAATTATTTGGTTCAATGGTCTCTTGGTTTTATAGGAGTTGTGTGATCTAATATAAAGGAACATTTGGGCCACTAGAAAGTGTTCTGCATCTTCAAGAATCTGTTGTGATTTGAATTTGTTTTGTTATGTTTTGGGATGTGATTTTTGAATGAACTACATAAATTGATATAATGAACTACTAAGTGAGCTCTCTACATCCATAATATTGAATCAGCAATGGTGAGCTTAAGTAGAAGCAAACGCTTGATATCCAGTAAGATAATAATCGAAGTTAAATTGTGCAAAGTTAGATTGTGCTTGATGTCCACCACTTACTTTAATTACACTCCTCTACAATGTAGGACACTTTTTGCAAAGTTAGATTGTGCTTGTAGAGGAATTGGATAATGGATAATGGGTTCACCAATTACAAGACTGCTTTGTTCATTCCACAATCCACTCTAGAATTGCTCTCCAATTCTTATAACCTTCCTTGTTTCTCTTTCTAAAATTATGTTTCATTGTTGTAGGTTGTTGCAGGAAGATGCCATAAACCATATCAGTTATAAGGTGAGAAAAAAGAGTTCTTTGATGACCGGGAAGAGTGTCCAGAGGCATTGTAGTATGACAGCCATCATCATTCAGTGTTTTAGATTTAGGCTTACCTATGAGTTATTGCTAGGCTTATTGCCTTAACCTTTGGTTGTTGTTGGTGTTAGTGCTTCATGAGTTTGCTATATTTTTAAGAAGGCCATGGAAAATGCACCTTGCATATTTGTTGATGAAATTGTTGTTGCACAACAAAGAGGACCTGTAATTTTTTTTGTTTTGCCATCTCTTTTGCAGGGTTCCTTTGTAGGGTTCTTTTTTTTTTTTTTCCATGATGATTGGACCTAAATATTTTGCTTTTGGAAAAAATACTTTTACTTATATTATACATTAAAGAGAGAACATTATATACACTGTGTTTTGCCCAACATTTCCCGCATAAGATGGACTATTATAGTTTTTGTATTGCTACTGTATAGCCTCATATTGCCTTAGTATTGCTACTATATAGCCTCCTATTGCGTTCTTATTGTCACTGTATTAATTGGTTTTTGCTATTTTTTGCATTAATTGGTTTGAGAGTCCTCCTATTTGCACAATACATAGGCAATACAAGCCATATATGGGGGCAATACCTACGCAATATAAGCCATATACATGGGCAATACAAAGGCAATACGAGCCATAAGAGTTTATATTAATTTTTCCTTAAAAAATGACACAAGCTATAAATTGGCAATAAACATACAATACAATGACAATAAAAGGTAATAAATGATTATACACAAACAATAAACAAGCAATATATAGACAATATACACGTAATATACACTGAATGTATATAACGTGTTTTCTAAAAAAGGATGTGACGTCCTTGATGAAATCACATTCTTACAACCATAATTTCCCAATTTCCCTACTATGGAAGCAATGTTATCTCATTACATCTTAAGATATACATAAGAAAGTGGCAAAAAACAAAAAAATTTACATCTCCTCTTTGTCGGGAATTTTAACACAATTTATATCTATCATTAAAATTCCAGGACATGTCCTCTTAGACCCGAATTTAAGCTGAAAGTTAGCAATTTCCTCCCCAAAAGAACGCCGCCACTTGAAACAAGACAATCTTCCATCTGTATAAAATGGATAAAAAATGCATATTATAAGTAAATCATTCAATCATAATGGAAACAAAAACATAACATTCAATCACAATTGAAACCAATTTCAAAACAGAAACCAGTATCAAAATTCATATAGATTGTTGGCTTTTCTAAATGACCCAATTCTTCATATGGCAAGCTTTCACAAGACAGTACCATTGCAAAATTAAAGTTCACATTCATGCACACAATTTCATACTACTCAATTGCAATATAAAAGTAATTATAAACATGGGTGAAGTGAATGTGTGTCCTAGAGGCGAATAAAAATACAAATCAGGAAATCAGGAAATCATCAATATTGCATTTGGCATTGTTCAAACAATTAAAGAAGCACAGTCTCAGAGAAGAAGAAGAGCATGACAATGGAACTAGATAAATGCAAAGAGCTGTCAACAAACCTTCAAGTTTTCCAAGAACCCTTTTCACGGCACCAACACAACCTTGGCATGATACCAACCTTGAGGATTGTATAGACTGCACCAAAAACAGATCTAGGATTGAATTACAAAAAAAATAGAGAAAACAAAGATCCAACATATGCCAACTTTACACTATCAAACGTATGTTAAAATATTGGCATTCTCATAAAACTTACAAAATCTCCAATCACTTTCAAAAGAAGTAAAGGATGAGAATCTTGCATTTGTTGGTGGTGCTACTAGTTTCAAATTATGATGTTGGTTTCTTACAGTTAAAACCCACATTACTGTTATTTCAGAGAGCATCTATAAGTTTTATATGTATTCTTACAGGTTGCTCAGAAAAGCCAGAAGTCCTAATTTGATATATCACCTAAGCGATTTCACAGACAAATCACAATCACAAAAGAGTGAATACACCACTTTCAAGGAGGTCTGCATGTCCAAGTATGAATCACAAAACAGTGTATGCATGATTTCAGAGACAAATCTTAAATACAAAACAATGTATCCAAGTCCAAGAGCTTGACAACCACAAGAAATAGTTGGTAAATTTCATTCAATCACAGAAACAGCAAACAAACCACAACAAAAACCCATTAATGTCTCATTCAAAATAGTAAAAGTAACACCCAATAATCTCAATCAATATCAGAAACCCAAAAAAAAAAAAACCAATATCAGAACTCACCACAGTGATGATCGACGATGAAGTGTCGTGGCTTTGTGGTGGAAGTCGACGACGGAGGTGGAAAGTCAAGACTATGGCTTCGTTGTGGAGGCCGACAACGGAGGTGGTGAGTCGCGCCTTGGCTAGGGTACGGTTCCAAATTTGGGGTTCAACCTTGAGGTTGAAATCAGCTCCTAGTTGGAAGATATAACTAAGAGGAGATAAAGTTAGGGGAGATTTTATGGTGGTGGAGGTGGATTTTGTGAGGTTTGGCAGAAGGAAGAAGAGGAAGAGAAAGCGTAAGGACTGTGGAAAAAAAAAACACTAAGTGAAGGATGGGCAATAAGCTGTCAATATGGAGTTTTTATAAGGGGCATTTGTGATGGGGTTTCAAAATAAGGATATTAATGAATAAATTAAGTGAGCCAGGGGTAAAGCCGCCAATTTCCCTTTATTTTATTGTAATATTTTTTTGTTGTTGTATTTTACTTTTACTTGGTTCTTTTCTTTGGTTTCATTTTTATTTTATGCAAGGACCTGAAGTCCCTAAATTATTCTTATATAATTAAATAAAGACCCGAAGTCTCTTAGTTCTCAATCCATATAATATCTATACAAGGAATTGGAGTTATGCAATTCTTAGAAACCAAATCAAGACTTGGAGTTCTTTGATTTTCTTTAACTGGAACAAGAAGTTCGAAGAGTTTATTTTATTACGGTATTTTAATTATTATTTTATTTTTCTTCTTATATTCAGTTATTTGTTTCCATTTCAATGATTTATAATTAAGGACCTGAAGTTCCTAATATGACCTGATGTTCAAAAATCTTAGAACCTGCAGTTCATAACTTGTCAAGAACCTCGAGTTCTGGCATGACATGTATGATATTTTAATTGAACCTGAAGTTCAAAATCAAATTTTTTTTTAAAAATAATAATATATTTATCATGTTTTCCACAATGGAATCAAAATATTGTAACCAAATTCTAATTGGAACTTTCAAGTTCCTTGGTTCTTAATTTTAATTATTTTTATATTTAATTTGAACCTGTAGTTCAAAGCACAAAATGAGAAGATAAGACCATTCCGGAAGAATGGCAAGCAAGAAATCGTTCCATAAGAACGACATGTTTTATGTACAAAAGAGTGTTCCAGAAGAACGACTTGCATTATGTACAAAATATCATTCTAGAAGAATGACTTGGATTATATACAAAAGACCATTCTAGAGGAAAGGCTTGAATCATCCTGATATGTATCTATTTCTAAATGATTAAATACAATGCAAATTGTGGAGATTGCAAGTTGAATACATTGATAATACACTGAATAAATTAAAGTCCCAGAAGGACAACCCATTAACATGTCAATATTAATATTATGCACGCCGAATGCATTAACGTTCTTGAAGGACAATACTTATGACATAAATTAAGGTCCCCGAAGGACAATATTTATGACATTCTTGGTATTATTTTGATGAGACCAAAATTCCCGTCGTTAGGGGGAGAATTGGTTGTTCCTGAAAGAACAAAAGAACGTCGTGAATGATTATGGAATACATTTATTATTGTCTCATCTTACAAATTGGTATAAAAGATAAATGCCAGAAGCATATTCAAACACAAAAAGATTGTAAGTCAAATGCCCATAAGCAAATACAGACACAAAGTTAGTGACTACTAATAACCAATTTGTTGCAAGCCTGAAGCATGACAGATTTATAGATTGCAAAAATTGAACTCCCCATAAAAGTTGTTGGATGCCTGAAGCATGACAGATCTATAGGTTCCAAGGCTTAACTCCTCAGAAGGGGAGATTAATTGCAAAGTTTAAGCCCTATTCAAAATAACGCTTTAGAAGAGGTTATGATCCAAATTCTATAAATTATACATCTTAGAAGAGATATTTGTCCATGAAGTGACAATGAAAGCCTCTGAAGTGGCATTGGTACCATAAATAATGAAAGCAATGAGATGCTTATAAATTATGCATGCGCATGCACATGAGAATTGTGGGATCATGAATTGATGATATATTGGTTTATAGTACGTACTAAAGTTATCAAGGGCTATACATGATGATATTGCACCACTTGTTATAATTGTCGACAAATGTAAATAAAGATTGGCCAACTGGAAGAGGCAGTCCAGTAAATTTGAATATTTCCGAAAAAAGTGCAATTATTGAACCTATAGTTAAAACACCAAAAGGATATAAAAATGTATATGTTACAAATTGGTGTTTGAGATGAAGTGAAATGAATCACTTGATGATATGGCACAACGTTTCCTAATAAAGACATGGGATTATGATGGTAAACATATGCAGCTCTGTTATGCATTTTTATGAAAAATTTATGTGTAAAAATAATTGAAGGATTCAGAATGCCTGAAGCAAATGATTTAAAATATGATGGCTTGTAATGATCCTTGTGTGGATTAAAGTATTGTAGAAGAATATGGTATAATCGTCTTAATGAATATCTATTACAAAATGGATATATAAATAATTTGAAAATGAGTTTACCATCATTGCAGTATATATATGAAGAATTTTGTTAGAACTCTTGAAGAGTTTACAAAGGCTTCCCAAAGGCTTCCCTTGATTTAATAAAGGAATTTGAGATGAAAAATCTAAAAGGATTATGAAGTTAAGCATATCGCAGAAGCGATCTTTTGAAGAATACATAGGAATAAATTCTGAGGGATGTAAAATGTCATACATTATATGAATTATTGAAAGAAAATTTCTAAGAAGTTAAAGGAGCCCGAAGCTCAATGTATGTATTCAAATATCATGAAATGAAAGTGATCTAATTGCCTCAGTGAGTACTTTGATTGAATTATGAGTTCGAGATCAAGATCAATATCATTGCAACGTATTCAGATTTTTAAAGAAGTTATCAGAATATTTAGGTCTCTTGAAGAGCCTATGACATGCTAGCATAGTATACAAAAATTTATATGAATAGCTTATTACATCATGCAATTTTATACTCTTATCCTCGTAATGGTAACGTATGAGTTTGCTTATATTATTATTTTGATGATATTATAGAATATGATGTTATTTTAAGAATTGTTAATGTGAAAGGATTTGTGAAAATAGTCTAGATATTTTTGGTATTACTCTAACCTCATTAGGGATTCAAAAGAATGACACACATACATCCTCCAGTGATGATATTGAAGAAATGTTTATACAAAACATTACCAAAGCTTGCTCTCCAGGAGGAAAATGAGATATCAATATCATTTGTGTTGTATCTTCAAATAATTCAAGTTTGTCCTCATCAGGGGGAGGATTCAACAATTGTCTACATATAGGACATATGCGCGCTGTACTCTTTTTCCTTGGACTAGGTTTTTGTCCCATCGGGTTTTTCCTATCAAGGTTTTAACGAGGCAGCATAAGCGCGTCTAACACCATATCAATGATCCAGAAGAATGTTGCACTCTTTTTCCCTTTGCTTAGGTTTTGTCCCACTGTCCGGGCAAGGTTTTTAATGAGGCAACTATGTCAATTGTATGGTGGACATCCAAGGGGGAGTGTTGTAAATGCATGAGTTGGTGGATGACCACCATACCTCTTAGCATTCACCCTTTCTAATTCTATGTAACCTATACACTAAATACCATAGTTATGGGCTTGTAACTTATGAGTTGTTAATGTCTTCTTACCATTGTAAGCCTATAAATAAGAGGTTTTATCAAGATGAGAAATACAAGTTGATTGAACAATTTCTATTGTCTTCCTCTACTTTCCAATTCTCTCTACAATTTCCCCTTAGTTTTATAATAAATCTGACCTTTTTTTTTTCTTATTTAATTTTTAACAAGATGATAAGAAAGTTGTTAAAACAAAGGGATTAATTGAAATAAACATAAAAGTCAATACATTTAGTAAGGGTAGATTAGGAAAACAAAAGCTAGCTTGTCTCAAGTATTAATGACATTGTTTTAAGTGTAAGTAAAGTGACACATGTCATTAGGAAAATGGAGAAAGTCCAAAAGAGAAGGTTAGACGCAAAGGGGTGGGGCTGGTTGGGTTATTAGGGACACTTATGGTTGGCTAGTGCAGGCCGGAGGGGTGGGGGGATTACGGGGTAGTATGGCCTTGACGATGGAGGCGGAGGCTATAAGAGAAGCATTGATTGCTTGCATTAAGGGTCGTTTGGTGTATGTGGAGGTTGAATCTGACTCTTTGTAGATGATTCAGATGATAGAGGTGAGCGTCAAGTTGATGTTGCGGTGGAAGCTATTGTTTTTTATATTAAGATGCTTGCTGGCAAACTCCAACAAGTTGTTTTTATGGCTACTCACCGTCAGTGCAATAAGGCAGCGCATGAGGTTGCGGCCTTTGTGTCTAGAGCAGGTGGTAACCACGTTTGGGACCAAGTGTGGCCTGAGTGGATTTTTGATATTTTAGCTAGCGATGTAAACCTTGCTATTCGTCTTTAATAAAAACTCTCTTCGTTTGGAAAAAAAAAAAAAAAAAAAAAGAGAAGGTTAGAAAGAAAGGTTTTTTTTTTTTTTTTTTTTTTTTTGATCAAATAGAAACTTCACTAGATAAACTTCAATAGTACAATCAAAGACGTCAACAAGACATCTAAAATACCAATCCCAAGAGGGCAACAAACTAACATGCTAAAAACACAACTAACGCGGACAAAAGCCACATTAAAATTACTAGCCCACATCACCACAATTAACCATAGCCCAAACAAAGCCCACAAACCTAGCATCCAAAACCTGAAAACAACCCATGAGCCTAGACGAACCCTACCACCACCACCTGATGAAGCGTCATCGTGGCCACACCCACCACCACATCCGTAACAAATCTGGGAAAAATATGATTTTCAATGATCTACCTGCGCATAAGAGCGAACAAATAAACAAAAACAAAAACTTTGCCAAACAACAATTGGTTGATTTGCTAGCACTTCCCTTATATTTATGCTGCATGTTTGTTAATAAATATCCCAAATTGATCATTCATATATACAAATTGTAAGAGACATTGAGGGCCCCAAAGACCCATCAAAGACTATTAATTAAACATCCCATGCTCCTGCAATAATGCACAAGTTAAGTTAGTAGTGGTGTAGCACAATTTGCGCTCTCCTTATATTTATTTTTCTGCCACTATATTTCTGCCAACTAGCTAAAAAAGCTTGACCAGAGGTCAAGATAGAACCTAGCAACAAGCAGGGCTGCGACGAATGAGTCTTTATTATTGGACTTTTCCCTTCAAGTACTAAGGTTGGTTTCAACATTTATCAGAAAAAAACAGATGAAATGAACGGCTGAGATTGCTTCCGTATGAACCCAACCAGTGATGATTTTCTATCTGATGAACCGCCAGCCACAAGTTACATTGGTTGGAAAAATATTTGCCTCTGCCCTGGAAGAAGGATACAAGTTATTACAACCACTAAAAAAAAACAAAAAAAAAACAGCAATAAAGCACAAATCTAGCAAAGAAAGTGATTTGTAAATTGTGTAGCCTTTTCAACACGGCAAAAATAAAAAGGAAAATCTAGCCAATGGGTCCAAGTTTCAAACTTTTTGTTCATCTGTTGGTGGGTAGATAGTAGAATTGGTCATGACTGAATTCTATTGTTGACTGTTGAAGAAGGTAAATAAATTTACTCAAACGTAAGTAAGGCGCTGCTCATTTCTATATTATTATTACCATAATAATGAAACAATTGAAACGCAAATTTGCTCAAACGTAAGTAAGGCGCTGTTCATACATGCATGACCTGAGTTTCTCCAAAGGTGACAAAATTTTACTTGCAGACAGAAGAGTTTAGCTTTGAGTTCTTGCCACAAATGGCACGATGATGACTTTGCCGCACAGCTGCCCGAGTCCAATCTCCACCAAATGACCAAAACCATGGGGTAGAATAGAAAATTCAAGTCCACTCTCTCTCTCTCTCTCTCCTTTCTTTAAAGTTTAAGTTCTTGGTGCAATACAGTATCTAGAACTTGTCTGCAAATTGGTTTTGTGCAGCCATGGATGCCAAAACCAAACGAAGTTTGGTGCTTTTGCTTTGCTTATGCCTACATCTCAAAACCCGTGTTTGCCTTGCAGCTGACACCATCGCTGCAAACCAATATCTCTCTGGTGATCAAACCATTGTCTCTGCAGGAAAGGTTTTTGAGCTGGGTTTCTTCAAACCAGGTAATTCTTCAAACTACTACATAGGCATGTGGTACTCTAAACAACTAGTATCTTTGGAGACCATAGTTTGGGTGGCAAATAGGGAAACACCAGTTTCTGATAGATTTTCTTCAGTCTTGAGGATCTCAGATGGTAATTTAGTTCTCTTTAATGAGTCCAACACTCCAATTTGGTCCACAAATTTATCCTCCACCACCACCTCAGGTTCTGCACAAGCAGTTCTTTTAGATAGTGGAAACCTTGTCTTAAGAACTGCTGGGTCTAATGCTAATACATCAGAGCCTTTGTGGCAAAGCTTTGATCATCCAGCTCATACATGGCTACCAGGAGCTAGAATTGGATTCAACACTGTCACCAATCAAACCTTATTTCTCACTTCATGGAAGAGTTCAGAGGATCCTGCACCAGGTCTTTTCACTCTTGAGCTTGACCCCAATGGAAGTAATGCATATCTCATATTTTGGAATAGGTCTAGACAGTATTGGAGCAGTGGAGCATGGGATGCAAAGTCACGTATTTTCAGCTGGGTTCCTGAGATGAATCTTAACTATATCTACAATTTCAGCTATGTTACAAACAAAAACGAAAGTTATTTCACCTATTCTGTTTATAATCCCAAGACAATATCTCAATTCGTGATGCATACCTCAGGGCAGATTCAGCAACTCACATGGTTGGAGATTTCCAGCCAGTTTGGAACCAACCAAGAAAGCAATGTGAAGTTTATGATTTATGGGGGGCATTCGGCAGTTGCAACGAGGTAAGCACGATCTCATGTAATTGTTTGACAGGTTTTGAGCCAAAGTTGCAGAGGGATTGGAATTTCCAGGCTTATTCTGGTGGGTGTAAAAGAAAAACCCCTCTGCATTGTGAGAATGCTACTAGTGCTGACGGGAAGCAAGACCAGTTTCTGAAAATGGCTAGGATGTCATTGCCTGAAAATGTGCAGTCTGTGAAAGTTGAGACTATTGCTGGATGTGAATCAATCTGCTTAAATAATTGCTCTTGCACTGCTTATGCTTATAATAGCAGTGGATGTTCAATTTGGATCGGAGACCTCTTCAATCTGCAAGAATCCACATCAAGTGATAGTCAGGGAATAACTTTGTACCTCAGACTTGCAGCTTCAGAGTTTAAGAGTCCAAAAAGCAGTAAGGGATTGATTATTGGTGTTGTGGCAGGCTCAGCTGCTGGAATAGCAATTCTCTTAGGCCTTATTGTGGTTGTAATCTTGAGACAAAGGAAGAGAGTGACTGGAACGGGAAAAGCAGTAGAGGGTTCATTGGTGGCCTTTGGGTACAGAGATCTGCAAGATGCAACAAAGAACTTCTCAGAAAAATTGGCGGGAGGAGGCTTTGGTTTTGTTTTCAAAGGGACCCTGCCTGATTCGTCTGTCATAGCAGTAAAGAAGCTTGAAAGTGTGAGCCAAGGAGAGAAGCAATTCAGAACTGAAGTGAGCACAATAGGGACAATTCAACATGTCAATCTTGTCCGGCTTCGAGGGTTCTGCTCTGAAGGTACAAAAAGGATGTTGGTCTATGATTACCTGGCGAATGGATCATTGGATTCTCACCTTTTCCATGATACACGTCCAAATGTTTTGGATTGGAAAACAAGGTACCAAATTGCTCTGGGGACAGCAAGAGGGTTGGCTTATCTTCATGAGAAATGCAGAGATTGCATCATACATTGTGACATAAAGCCAGAAAACATTCGTTTAGATACTGAACTTGGTCCAAAAGTGGCAGACTTTGGCCTTGCAAAGCTTGTTGGAAGAGAGTTCAGCAGGGTCCTGACAACCATTAGAGGGACACGAGGCTATCTTGCACCAGAGTGGATTTCAGGAGTGGCAATAACAGTAAAAGCTGATGTTTACAGCTATGGAATGATGCTGTTTGAATTCGTGTCGGGAAGACGAAACTCTGAGCAATCTGAAGATGGTGAAGTTAGATTCTTCCCAAGTTGGGCTGCTAACCAGATAACTACTGCAGAAACTGATGTGCTGAGCCTATTAGACCCCAGGCTAGATGGAAATGCTGATGTACAAGAACTCACAAGGATTTGTAGAGTTGCTTGCTGGTGTGTTCAAGATGATGAGGCTCATAGGCCATCAATGGGCCAGGTGGTGCAAATCCTTGAGGGAGTTTCAGATGTCAACGTGCCACCAATACCAAGATGTGTCCAAGTCCTTGGAGACGACCAGGAGCACATAATCTTCTTCCCTGAGTCATCCTCAAGCCAGAGTTCACATCAAAGGAGTAATACACTTCAACAGCTTCCTCTCAGACCAAGAGCACCACATCTTCAACTATCTCCAAGAGATCTGAAGAAGAGCATCAAATAAACACTTGATGTGCCTTTTCCATTTGGTCATTTGGTTTGAGCCTTCTAAGTAATTGTGATTTGTATTATATATTTTTATATAGCTTCTTTTGATTTGGTATGATAATTGTATTATTGTTTATATATATTCCAAGAGCCTTGCTTCAGAACAAAGTCTTTGGAGATAAAATTGCTGTTTCTATTTGAAACCTTCATTTGCACAAATGAAAATTGGACCGAAAACTATAATTGAATCATTGTCGAGTGTGTTTCAATTGAACTACATAAATACACGATTTAACGGCTAAACTAAAATGTAATCAAAACGAGAGTTTTTCACTCTTGAGATATGCTCTTATTTGGTGAGATTAAATATTTGAAGGTTGCTCTTCTTGAAAGAGATTAGAGAAAAATTAAGGAAGTTTGATAAAAGAATTGCAAGATTGTGCCATCATTTTTTATTCATCTACATAAAATGGATAGAGCAAAAACGACAGCGTAGCAAACAGATGGCAAACATACAAGGCCAAACTCATGAACAGTGGTGCACCCCCATCACATCACACCATAAGAGAACCGGTGCTTAAAACCTTAATCAACCGTTAAACTCCAAGAAAGAACTTCAACATGTCTGAATTATCCATGAGACTTGTTTGCATCAATGAATTAATAAATAACAATGAAACAAATTGTTGGAGTTAATATTAAGGTTTTTGGAAGTATGATTTTTTGCTCACATTTGATTAGGGTTGAATATGGTGCGTAGGGTGTACTTATTAAAATTACATTTGTTTCATAATTTAATATATCCTTTTTGGTCATTTTATATTAGGGTAAATTAATAATTTAATAAATAGTTTGGTAGTAAGGTGTACTCAGTTAATTTTAGGGTTTGTTTATCAGCACTCTAGTCAATCTCAAACCCACATATAAACAATCATCATGGTTACGAAGTGTCAACAAACCACATATAAACAATAGACATTCCTCCCAACAAATCTTGTTATTTCTCGAAGGGCCATAGACACAGAGTCAACAAACCACATATTAGCATGCAAACCACTCCATACGCCACATATAAACAATCAACAAACCCACGAAGGGCCATAGACACAGACCATAAATCGAAAAAGGCATATAGCACGAGAAGGAAGCAATACCTTGTCGAAGACGTCTTCTCTAGCAAACAAAAAAAAATCTCACGTGAAAAGTCTGATGGGTTAGGGTGGGATTTTTTAATAGGGTTTGGTATTTATACCTCCCACTAAAAAGTCACACCAATTCCCTATTTTAAAAAAATCTACTTTTTGTTACTTGTTTAAAGTCTTGATTGAATACCACTAGATTTGGACACCCTCTTTAAAAAATCCTAATAGTCCTGATTGAATACCACAAGACTTGTTTAGATTATTTAAAAGTCTTAAATGAATACCACAAGACTTATTTATCCCAAAATAGTCTTTTAAAATCCTAATTGAATACACCCCCTAATTGTATTATTGTTTATATATATTCCAAGAGACTTGCTTCAAAACAAAGTCTTTGGAGATAAAATTGCTGTTTCTAATTTGAAAACCTTCATTTGCAGAAATGAAAATTGGACTGAAAACTATAATTGATCCATTTTCGAGTGTGTTTTAACGGCTAGACTAAAATGTAATCAAAATATGGTGAGATTAAATATTTGAAGGTTGCTCTTCTTGAAAGAGATTAGAGAAAAATTAAGGAAGTTTGATAACAGAATTGCAAGATTGTGCCATCATTTTTTATTCATCTACATAAAATGGATAGAGCAAAAACGACAGCGTAGCAAACAGATGGCAAACATACAAAGCCAAACTCATGAACAGTGGTGCACCCCCATCACACCATAAGAGAACCGGTGCTTAAAACCTTAATCAGGCAGGGACAGAGAACTTTGATTCGGTCAAGGAGCCTGTTGGTTCTTTTGATTGGTCACCTGACTGTAAGCTCATATTTAATTTTTTGAATCCGAGCAGCCACATCAGCGAAAGCCTTTCTACAATAAGTATGTTCTTGCAACTCTTCTGACAAGATAGGTTGTCTTTTTTTTTTTCTTATAGTGTTCTATTCATCTTGCAGACAGTAATCAAAATTGGATTGATGCTAACGACATTCATTTACTTCTCTAGCTTTTCACTTTCTGTCTACACTTATGTCAATTTATTCTGGAACCTAGTTATTGACCTGAGACTGAGGGAGACTATATCACAACTTGCAAGTAGAAAACTTATTATGAGTGGCATATCGTGATTGGTCGGAAATATTTACGCTTGAAGTGGTAATGTGGGTGCGTGAGGAAGTAATGCCCTAAAGAACCGAAAAAAGACTTCACTACACTTCATTTCTGGTTTGAAACTCATGACAGTGATCTATTAGTAAGAAATTAATTTTGACAAAATCACATTTTTATCGTTGTGGAAGAGTTTGCAGTTTTTTGGTGTTATGGGCATGAGGCCTAAGAATAAGAAACAACCGCTACTAAATAGCCCTGACAAATCTTCTAACAGGGAAGTTCTGAGACAATAATACCATGACCTTGTTTTTTCGGTCTGAATAATACCATGACTCAATAGCCCAAATCTATACTTAAGCCCAACTTTACAAAGCTTGTCAGCAGCAACAACATGGAGATGAGACAACTTAACATGGCCAGCCCAAACAACATGGAAATATAGTTGGGGGCTGGCTTGAGGGGTTCAATCCCACCATCAAACCATTTGGGCTCGTTTGTTACACAGGATTGTCTTGGCATGGACTACGCTTAGGGACTGTCTTGGCTTGGCTTGGCTTAGTTTGTAAGATCTCACATCGACCAACGGAGAGAGGGTAATGTGCCTTATATGTACATCCCCGTCTCCATCTAGCACGAGGCCTTTTGGGAGCTCACTGGCTTCGGAGTCATAGGAACTCCAAAGTTAAGCGAGTTGGGGCTAGAGCAATCCCAGGATGGGTGACCCGCTGGGGAGTTGCTCGTGAGCTCCAGAAACAAAATCGTGAGGGCAAAGAGGATGGCCAAAGGCAGACAATATCGTGCTACGGCGGAGCTGATCCAAGGATGTGACAATTTGGTATCAGAGCCACTTTACCGTGTGATGCAAGTGTGCCGACGAGGACGTCGAGCCGCTAAGGGAGGTGGATTGTAAGATACCACATCGACCAACGGAGAGTGGGTAATGTGTCTTATATGTACATGCCCGCCTCCATCTAGCACGAGGCCTTTTGGGAACTCACTGGCTTCAGTAAGCATATTTTTCTAACCTTGAAAATAATGAATATTATTTGAGAACAAAGTCCACTCACTTCTTAGTAATCATAGCCGAGCCCACGGTTCACTTTCATAACTCACCAAAACAATTAAAATATTAACCAAGAATTTTCATACGATAATAGTAAACACAAACTCAAAATCCCAACACCGTCAACAAAAATCAAATTACAATTGAGACTCGTTTACAAGGTTATCCTAATACTTTTCGAAGGGTGAAACTACCTCGAAAGACTCACGTCGCAACCGAGGGCCAACTTTCCAAATTTGGTCAACCGAGTCCGCGGGGCCCACGACCTCCATTTTACGATCCGAACGTTCCTATGGGTTCCACAAGGTTTAGGAAATACGTCCTACAAGTTTGGTTTGGATCGGACGGTTGATCGCTCGCGATCGCACAAATCGGACGGTTATCGTAAAACGCAAACTTTAAGTTATTGAATCGGAACACATTACACTACCCACAACTCAAGGATGCACATGCACCATGTGGGCTAGGGGAACGATCCCCGGTTGGATTGTTTTCCCTAGTACATGATGTGCATCATCATATGTACCTCCCCTTTGATCCTGATACTTGGAAACATTGGATATGGATACATGGATACATGGATATGGATACGTGGATATGTCGGAACCCGGGCACCCTTGACGGGGTGTTACCGTAGACCTTTGACTGGGTAGTCTGCGCGCGTAGGACTTGTCACAGGCATATGAGTCTTGAGGATTCGGTTGTACGTGCTGGCTGAGAGTTAGTCCCCGGTTGGACGGCTCATTCCCTGGCCATATGGTTGTTGAGGATTCCTCCATGTGGTCTAGTTAAACGATCCCGGATTGGATTGTTGTCCCATGGTACGTGATGATGGTGAGAGGTGGGGTGTATTTATATGTCTATATATATATATATATATATATTCATTTATAGGCATACATATTACATATATGTATATGCGGATTTGTTTCTGGGTTGAGATTCGTGAGATTGTGCTTCGTAAGTACTCTGTACAGGTATGAATGTTTAAGTCGTGGATTGGAAAGTGTTGTTCGGCAACATACGCCTTGGATAGGGTATGGTGGTGGGGTTGAACTGACATAAGGGGAGGAATTGATAATGCATTCAGTATGTGTCTTGTCGGATTTGAAGTTGTAGACGAATCTGAAATTTATCGTTGGTTCTGCTTTAAATAATCGTATATCATCTGAAATCGTGATTTGTCGAGATAAGAACTACGTGTGGCTTGATCCCTTACCCAAGGGTACGTGGGTAGCCTGAGGTCTCACCTAGGTGCAGCCGCGAAATATACTATGTTTAAAAGGTTTGATCGATTCTGAGTATGTGAATAGATTTTGATGTGGTTATTGGATATGAATCCTATTTATTATTATTGTTGGGTTCAGTTTTGAACATGTTGGTACGCCTGAAGCTCGATTTAAACTTGAGCGAGATTAAATGCTTGTTTATTCCTCAGTTATCACTTGAATGAATTTTATTAAATAGTGTATGTGTTTCTGTTTCGAATTTATTTGAAGGTCGAAGGCTTATTACATAAATTGCATGTTATTATCTTGTGTATGCTGCTGTTGGGATGATTTTAATTGTTTTTTTAACAGGTTGAAAATTTTGGGAAATGTCCATTTTTCAGGGGAGACTCTGAAATTTCGGCAGAAAGTCTTGTTCTTCATTAAGTGGGCCCGGCATCGGTGTGATGTCGA
The DNA here is from genome assembly GCA_018703695.1 of Prunus fruticosa. NCBI lineage: Eukaryota > Viridiplantae > Streptophyta > Magnoliopsida > Rosales > Rosaceae > Prunus > Prunus fruticosa. The sequence continues at coordinate 32,355,944 of CM031919.1, forward strand.
AAATTTCCACATGATTCGTCCTGAGTTCCGAGGAATTTAGGGCGGATCCTGTCACTTTTCCCTTCAAGTACTAAGGTTAGTTTCAACATTTATCACAAAAAAACAGATTAAATAAACGGCTGAGATTGCTTCCTTATGAACCCAACCAGTGATTTCTTTCTATGTGATGAACCACCAGCCACAAGTTACATTGGATGGAAAAATATCTGCCTCTGCCCTGGAAGAAAGGATACAAGTTATTACAACCACTACCAAAAAAATAGAAAAGAAAAAGAGCAATAAAGCACAAATCTAGCAAAGATAGTGATTTGTGTAGCCTTTTTAACACGGCAAAACAAAAGGAAAATCTAGCCAATGGGTCCAAGTTTCAAACGTAAGTAAGGCGCGGCTCATTTCTATATTACCATAATAATGAAACAATTGAAACGCAGATTGATTGTCCATTACGGCTGACAAATCTAAAAATGGCATCAAACTATACATGCATGACCTGAGTTTCTCCAAAGGTGACAAAATTTTACTTGCAGACAGAAGAGTTTATCTTTGACTTTTTGCCACAAATGGCACGATGATGACTTTGCCCAAGTCCAATCTCCCTAAATGACCAAACCATGGGGTAGAATAGAAAATTCAAGTCCACTCTCTCCCTCTCTCTCTCTATCTCCTTTCTTTAAAGTTTAAGTTCTTGGTGCAATACAATATTTAGAACTTGTCTGCAAATTGGTTTTGTGCAACCATGGATGCCAAAACCAAACAAAGTTTGGTGCTTTTGCTTTGCTTATGCCTACATCTCAAAACCCATGTTTTCCTTGCAGCTGACACCATCGCTGCAAACCAATCTCTCTCTGGTGATCAAACTATTGTCTCTGCAGGAAAGGTTTTTGAGCTGGGTTTCTTCAAACCAGGTAATTCTTCAAACTACTACATAGGCGTGTGGTACTCTAAACAAGTGGTATCTTTGCAGACCATAGTTTGGGTGGCAAATAGGGAAACACCAGTTTCTGATAGATTTTCTTCAGTCTTGAGGATCTCAGATGGTAATTTAGTTCTCTTTAATGAGTCCAACACTCCAATTTGGTCCACAAATTTATCCTCCACCACCACCTCAGGTTCTGCACAAGCAGTTCTTTTAGATAGTGGAAACCTTGTCTTAAGAACTGCTGGGTCTAATGCTAATACATCAGAGCCTTTGTGGCAAAGCTTTGATCATCCAGCTCATACATGGCTACCAGGAGCTAGAATTGGATTCAACACTGTCACCACTTCATGGAAGAGTTCAGAGGATCCTGCACCAGGTCTTTTTACTCTTGAGCTTGACCCCAATGGAAGTAATGCATATCGCTTACTTCGGAATAGGTCTAGACAGTATTGGAGCAGTGGAGCATGGGATGCAAACTCACGTATTTTCAGCGGGATTCCTGAGATGAATCGTAACTATTTCTACAATTTCAGCTTTGTTAAAAACAAAAACGAAAGTTATTTCACCTATTCTGTTTATAATCCCAAGACAATATCCCGATTCGTGATGCATACCTCAGGGCAGATTCAGCAACTCACATGGTTGGAGATTTCCAGCCAGTGGAATTTGTTTTCGAACCAACCAAGAAAGTAATGTGAAGTTTATGATTTATGCGGGGCATTCGGCAGTTGCAACGAGGTAAGCACGATCTCATGTAATTGTTTGACAGGTTTTGAGCCAAAGTTGCAGAGGGATTGGAATTTGAAGGCTTATTCTGGTGGGTGTAAAAGAAAAACCCCTCTGCATTGTGAGAATGCTACTAGTGCTGACGGGAAGCAAGACCAGTTTCTGAAAATGGTTAGGATGTCATTGCCTGAAAATGTGCAGTCTGTGAAGGTTGTGTTGGAAATTTGGCTCACCTAAGGATACAAAGTCCTCTTTTGTGTGCTATGGATTTCTACCTAAATTCCATGACATGGTTGACTCATTTCTAGAAGAATTTTGGAGTTGCCCATGTGAGTAAATATTGGCTTGCCATCTTTGTCAAAAATAGGTGACTTGTTTGGTGGCACAAAATGGTGGAATGTTTGGTAGCCATCCATGGTTAAGTTTGGTAGCCAACATTTGAATAGTGTGAGGTTGCATTCACACTCTTGCATATTTGGCTATATAAAGGGGTTTACCATGCAAGAAGAAAATCATGGCTTAAGAGTTTTTCTAGTGTATCAAAGTGTTGAGCAAGGGGTGAGAGAGAAAAGAGAGCTTGGGGAGAGAATAGAGTTCTAAGGGGGTTTCTTTGTAAACCAAAGTTGTAACTTATTCTTTCATTAGTGAATTTCTCAAGGGGATCACCAAGAGGATGTAGGCAATTGCTGAACCTCTATAAATTCTTGTGTCATTTTGTGCTTGGTTGGTTTATCAAGTATAGTGTGTGTGATTCATCCATAATTGTGTTTGTCACAAAGTCCATCAACAACAAGATCATTAGGGGAGGGTGAGTTGAGTTTGTTCTCAATTCACAACAGGTTGAGACTATTGCTGGATGCGAATCAATCTGCTTAAATAATTGCTCTTGCACTGCTTATGCTTATAATAGCAGTGGATGTTCAATTTGGATCGGAGACCTCTTCAATCTGCAACAACTCACAGCAAGTGATAGTCAGGGAATAACTTTATACCTCAGACTTGCAGCTTCAGAGTTTAAGAGTCGTAAAAGCAATAAGGGATTGATTATTGGTGTTGTGGCAGGCTCAGCTGCTGGAATAGCAATTCTCTTAGGCCTTATTGTGGTTGTAATCTTAGCCAAGGAGAGAAGCAATTCAGAACTGAAGTGAGCACAATTGGGATAATTCAACATGTCAATCTTGTCCGGCTTCGCGGGTTCTGCTCTGAAGGTACAAAAAGGATGTTGGTCTATGATTACGTGCCGAATGGATCATTGGATTCTCACCTTTTCCATGATACGCGTTCAAATGTTTTGGATTGGAAAACAAGGTACCAAATTGCTCTGGGGACAGCAAGAGGGTTGGCTTATCTTCATGAGAAATGCAGAGATTGCATCATACATTGTGACATAAAGCCAGAAAACATTCTTTTAGATACTGAACTTGGTCCAAAAGTGGCAGACTTTGGCCTTGCAAAGCTTGTCGGAAGAGAGTTCAGCAGGGTCCTGACAACCATGAGAGGGACAAGAGGCTATCTTGCACCAGAGTGGATTTCAGGAGTGGCAATAACAGTGAAAGCTGATGTTTACAGCTATGGAATGATGCTGTTTGAATTCGTGTCGGGAGGACGAAACTCTGAGCAATCTGAAGATGGCAAAGTTAGATTCTTCCCAAGTTGGGCTGCTAGCCAGATAAGCACTGCAGAAACTGATGTGCTGAGCCTATTAGACCCCAGGCTAGATGGAAATGCTGATGTACAAGAGCTCACAAGGATTTGTAGAGTTGCTTGCTGGTGTGTTCAAGATGATGAGGCTCATAGGCCATCAATGGGCCAGGTGGTGCAAATCCTTAAGGGAGTTTCAGATGTCAACCTGCCACCAATACCAAGATTTCTCCAAGTCCTTGGAGACGACCAGGAGCACATAATCTTCTTCACTGAGTCATCCTCAAGCCAGAGTTCACATCAAAGGAGCAATAACACTTCAACAGCTTCCTCTCAGACCAAGAGCACCACATCTTCAACCATCTCCAAGAGATCTGAAGAAGAGCATCAAATAAACACTTGATGTGCCTTTTCCATTTGGTCATTTGGTTTGAGCCTTCTAAGTAATTGTCATATGTATTATATATTTTTATATAGCTTCTTTTGATTTGGTATGATAATTGTATTATTGTTTATATATATTCCAAGAGCCTTGCTTCAGAACAAAGTCTTTGGAGATAAAATTGCTGTTTCTAATTTGAAAACCTTCATTTGCACAAATGAAAATTGGACCGAAAACTATAATTGAACTATTGTCGAGTGTGTTTCAATTGAACCACATAAATACATGATTTAACGGCTAGACTCAAATGTAATCAAAATGAGAATTGTCACTCTTGAGATATGCTCGTATTTGGTGAGTTTAAATATTTGAAGGTTGCTCTTCTTGAAAGAGAATAGAGAAAAATTAAGGAAATTTGATAAAAGAATTGCAAGATTGTGCCATCATTTTTAATTCATCTACATAAAATGGATAGAGCAAAAACGACAGCGTAGCAAACAGATGGCAAAAATACAAAGCCAAACTCATGAACAGTGGTGCACCCCCATCACACCATAAGAGAACCGGTGCTTAAAACCTTAATCAACCGTTAACCCCAAGAAAACCCAACTAATTTTTGCTTTTCAAATTCGTTCTCATTACGCGCCTTCTTCTTTCTCTCTCAGGTACTCTCTCTGCAACTATTATGATTTCTATGAATTTTACTGATTTCCTTGAAAAAGAGACCACATATAAATTTAGGGATTCTTTGGATGAGATTGAATTGCTATGTGCAAGTTTCCTGAGGATGGAATGAACCCTTCTTTTTCTTTTGTGTGCCCTCTTGGTGTGTGATTAGATTCGACTAAAGAATATGAACGGAAAAGCGATGAACCAAAAAGGGGAAAATTTTGAACCCAATCCTATATCTTTATGTACGGATAATCCAGATGGAAAGATTTACGAGATGAAGAAGAAGAAGAAATGGAATAAGAAGAAAGGGAAGTTAGCTAAGAAGTCTGATCTCCCATGTGATGGTGACAAGAAACTTCCCATCTGCTCCCATGATGGGTTTCCTGATCATACCCAGAACTGTTCATCAGTTGGTATTCAGAATTCTAGTAACTGTTCAAAGATGAGCAACCATGGGTCTGATGAAGTAAGAAGTGATAGTTTTCTTGAGGATCTTCAGGCCAGCCAACCCTCTGCTGTACTTCAATGCAGCAAGGTCGAACTTGAAGATTCTAATGGCAGTGTTTGTGAAGATAACAAGACTGGTAGTGGCAGAGCCTGCGCCCACGATGTAAAAGAAAATAGATTTTTTGTAAAGAAGTGGCAGAAGAGGCAGCGTACTGCTGGGGATCAACAAAGGCACTGGGTGAAGGAACAGCCAAGTTACAAATATCCAGTTGTAGAGAATAGTGTCTGGGTTGAGCATGGTAATAGTTCGGAAGCTAATGCATTGGTTTTTTCTGGACACAACCGTGGTGCTTATGGGAGAACTCCCCGGAGAGTATTGGGTGAAGCACCACAATGGGTTGCTTCTCAACAGAGGTTGAATTGCAATGGGAAAAAAGGACTTGGAAATTGTAGAGCAAACTTCTTTGGGTTGCATGATAAGTTTGTTTCATATCAAAAAGAATTTTCACAGGTTCCTTTTGGCATGCACCATTACATGAATAGAGATACAGCCAAAAGAATGTTTTACAATGATCATCATGTTGCAAGTCAGGGATATAAACTCTGTTTGAACTCATCCTTTGTGTATTCTAAAATATCTACTCAAGGTGTGATAAATGGCAGTCAACCACATAAATTCATGAAGATTCCAACCATGGAACATAATTCGGGTAGGTGTTTATATTCTCCATTGGACGGCGAAGGCGCTCTCCTCGCTTAAATCGACGGCGATCGCGACCTACTGCTGGTCCCACCGGAGGCTGTTGGGGCTGTGCTGGTTAGCTGGAAGCTCGAGGAGGAAGGTTGGATGTGTACGGACGGTGGTGGGTTCATGTTCCTATTATCTGTGAATTGCCGGGATGAGCTGATAATGACATGTCTCTCTGTTTTGGATTAATTAATTCATACGCGTGGCGTGGTATGTGATTCAGAAACCTTATGTCGTTATTGGATTTGAAGGTAATTTCCGGGAAGGAAAAATCAGAGAAGCGTACAAATAGTTTTGTACGGTTGAATGGGCTCATTGGATTTGAGTTGAAACTTGGAAGAGAGAGGTTGGTGGATTGTAGCTGCTGGACAAGAAGCCAACGATTCATTTGGGCCGAAATGGGGAAGGCAAGATCAGTTTGTCTTTCACTCAGGGTTAGGCGTTTGAGGACCTAGACATGAATGGCCTTTACTTTTCGAGCTTGTTGCCCGCTATCAAAATGTCAATTATATGAAGCTAGATAATAGCTGTAAAGTCTCATGTCCATATCCACATAACCTACTCACTATTTTGGTGTTGGATGACAAAGACGATATGCCTAGCGTACCCTAAAAAAGCATAAGAACTTGTGTGAAATGAGAATAGCACTGTTTTGTTATTTCCTGACCAATTCCAGTATGTAAAGTAGAAACGTTACTATATGTGGCATACCGGTGATTAATCGAGAATGTCCACGCTTGAAGTGGTAATGTGGGTGCTTGAGGAAGTAATGCACTAAAGAACTGAAAAAAGACATCACTACGCTTCATTTCTGATTTGAAACTCATGACAGTGATCGATTGGTAAGAAATTAATTTTGACAAAATCCCATTTTTATTGTTGTGGAAGAGTTTGCAGTTTTTTGGTGTTATGGGGCCTGTGGCCCAATAATAAGAAACAACCGCTTCTAAATAGCCCTGGCAAATCTTCTAGCAGAGAAGTCCTGAGACAATAATACCATGACCTTTTTTTTGGGGTCTAAATAATACCATGACTCAGGAGCCCAGATCTATACTTAAAAGTTTACAAAGCTTGTCGGCAACAACATGAGATGAGACAACTTAAAATGGCCAACCCAAACAACATGGAAATATAGCTTGGAGGCTGGCTTGAGAACTTCAATTCCACCATCAAACTATTTAAAATGTTTAAGTCTATTGATTTTCTCACATTTGTTGATAGTAGGATTGAACTCTCAAATAAGTTGCTCACTCTAAACTCCTCATTATAGATTTTCCGTGGCTTGAGGCACCAAATATCATCTCAAATTTTATGTTCACTAATTTTTTGAGAAGATGCCAATGGGTCAGTAGTTCAGTGGTAAGAGCATTTGCGTCCATATCAGTACTCATAGGTTGGAATCCCAATGACACCTTCCATTCCCCCTTCGAGACTTTGACAACAACAAAAATAAATTAAATTACGGGAAGGTAACATGAAAATTTATATGATTTGTCACATCATCATTAGTAATATGGTTGATTTATATTTAGGGGAATGCTATCAACTTTCTCTCTAACCTTCTCTTTTGGTTAGGAATGAAGAAAATTTTCAAGTGTATACATTCCTCTCTCCCGACTTTTCGGTGAGACTCTATTAGGGTTTTTTCTCCTAGTTTTCTTCTAGGTTTTCTTGGCGGCTACTTGTCTCCGTTTGGGGGGGTTTTTTGAAACTGGTTATCCATGATGGATAACATGGATTTTATGGCTACAAAGGAAGATGTGGAGGAAGTGGTCTGTTCTTTTGATAAGGTGTTGTCATTAACTAACGAAGAAAAAGATGGCCTTCAAATCGAACCAGATGATACGACAACGATGAACGAGCAGCTCCATCTTTGTTTGGTAGGGACGGTGCTTACTGATCAAGGTTTCAATCGTGAGGCTTTCAAACAAACCATGTTGAGGGCCTGGGGTACGATGCGAGAGGTGGGTGTGAAGGACCTGCGAGATCATCTTTCCTTATTTACGTTCACAACTATGCTTGATAAGGAGATGGTGATACGAGGGGGACCTTGGAATTTTGATTCTAAAAAAACCTGGTCTTTCCTGAAAACACCATATTGTAATAGAGCACCGAACATAATGGTTCTTCATAATGCTGATTTTTGGGTTCAAGCGCACAATATGCCGTTAAATAAAAATGACTGCTATGACTAGGCGCCAGATTGGAATTAGGTTGGGTCAATGCATTGATGTGATGGAAAGAGCAGACGGTGAATGTTTGGGTAGGTATTTGCGTATTAAGGTTCGGTTGGATGTGACCAAACCTCTTTGCAGAGTGATGAAGCTGCAATTTGACCACTCTTTAGAGGTAGTGATTGAGTTCAAATATGAACAACTACCTGATTTTTGTTATGCTTGTGGGAGGATTGGTCATGTAGTCAAGGAGTGCAAATTTGTGAGTGCCATAAAGAAGGAAGCAAAAGAAAAGCCTTATGGTTCCTGGTTACATTCAAAGTTTAAGGTGGGTAGGGGGAGAACTATTAGTCCAAGGAAGCAGGAGGAAGAGAGGAATAGTCGACGATCTTTTGGGAATAAAGAAGGGAATTGTCCAGGAGTGGGAGGAGATAGAGGGTCTAGCGGTGGGCCACATGGGAATTATTTTAAAGGACTAACGTCATTTTAGTCCCTGGAGGTTTAGGGTCATTATCGAAATGGGCCCCCACGTTTCAATTTCATCAATGTAGTACCTGACATTTCAAAAACTTACCAATTTACACCGGCCGTTACATTGACCGTCAGGTAGACGCTAAATGATGACGTGGCAGTCATGGGTCCCACCACATAATCTAACTAGCCGTTCGAAATAGTCCAGACGAAGGGCATTTCCGGGAATTTTTTTTTTTTTTTTAAAAGGAAAAATGTTTGCGTTGGGCTCACCTTTCAAGGATCTCGTTCCAATATCCAAGGCTTGGACAATGAAATCGAACAAAACAAAGGAAAAAATGTGTTCTTTCTGAGTTTTCGATAGAGGACTGAGGCTGAGAGAGGGTTTCTTCGAAATCTTGAAAGAAGGCCAGAGGAAACTAGCGAAGAAGATCTAGAAGCGATTGGATGCCTGGAATGGATGAAGAGGCGCCGATGTGTTGGGTGGCAAGGCTGCTACAATTCGAACCTCTTGGACAAATTCAAATCCTGGGAGGCGATTTTCCATGTGTGCAGCAAAGGTACGTGAGAATAATAAGGGTTTTAAGGGTTGCCAGTTCTGGGCATGGTTTGATCCGGAAATGTGTGAACGGTCAAAGGCAGTGATTCCTGGGCTTCTAAAATCGCGGAACAAGTTGGAGAAATCAGTGGCAAAGGCAAGACAAAGAGAAAAGGTCACCTGGGTGTTGGTGGTGGCTTCATGGGTACTGTTTGCAAGCTTCATTTTGGGAGGGATGCGTGGATCTGGAGTGAACAAAAAGAGGAGTTTCAAATTAGCTTCTGCCATGCTATGAAGTGTTTCTGGGTTGTTGGTTATTGGGGTATTTGTGTTGTTTGTGTGCTTTTGTAAGTGATTTTGTAAGGGTTGAATTGCTATGTAATGGTTAAGGCACACATGAAATGCATTTAGTAAGTTTTTGTTTGTTAATGGGATTGCGAAGGCAACATTTGCAAGTGAATGACATGTAAATGAAGTGAAAATGAAGTGAATGCCCAAAACAATGTAAAGAGAAATGAAGTTTGAAAATTTTGCCAAAACAAGCAATGCCTAAAACAATACATGTGCTAAATGAAGTCAAATTATGCAAACAATAACTTAGAAAATTTTCCAATCAAAATGGGCTCAAAATAGGCAGATAATACATTCACAATTACATATTTCTTGTCCTGTGAAATCCATTCCAAAATGGCAATTAGTGGATGTATTTGCATTCACAGTGGCTGAAGCTTATGTGAATGCCATTACATCCATCAAAAAGGTCATTCATTAAGTTACACATGACCAAATGACCAAAAACAACCCCTAATCACAAGTCATTAAGTTATACAAAATGCCTGTCTAACAACCCCAAACTGTAATGATTCCCTTTTTCAGTTAGCTTCAATCTACAACATTTGATCCTGTAGTTGATGCACAAGTTGATGAACCAGGACATGAAGTTGAGGCCACTGCAGGTTGAGAAGTGGCATGTCCTTTCTTACTTGGTTTTGGCTGCACAGATTATTCAGGATGTTAAGAGAGGATTTGGAATTTGAAGAAAATTGATAAGAACCATCATAAACAGAAGTTAGTTACCAGAGGTTTCCCTTTTTGCACACGCCTTGGAGGCTTGGATATTTTCTTTTTGGTGCTTGGACCAGCTAAAGTGGCTGCTTGGGATGGATCAATAGTGGTCTACAACATAAAAATATTTGTCAGGATGCAACAAAAATAAGTAGTATTAAGGAATACATTGTGCAAGATTGAGTTGCTATACCTGGATATTTTCAGTACTTCTCTTCCTCTTACTTGTAGTTTTGGCCTTTAGGGGAAGATTCCTATGGCAAGTCCTCCTATTGTGCCCCTTTTTACCACATTGCCCACATTTGAGAGAGTCTTGTGTGTTGGGAATACGAGACAATGCAGTTTCAGCTGTGTTGCTTGACTCTCCCATCTTCATTTTGCCCTTATGCTCTCCCTCTTCTTTCTTTCTACATTTTCTTGGCCTTCCAGGCTGTTTAGAGTAAGAAGGAGGAAGACATGGTGGAAAGTCAGTCTTACCCCACATATCCATCCCATTCATAGGCAGTATGAGATTATCATACGTCTTCAAGTAAGTTGTTGTCAAATAGCAGTCATCCACAAATTCCATGCCATTAAGACCCCCTTTATAATTTATGGCTGAAATAGCATGAACACAAGGCCATCCCTGCAAATCCCATGCTCTACAAGAACAACTCCTTAATTCCAAGTCCACAATATATTGTGCATGGCCACCAGCTGACACTTGGAATTTACCTCCACTTGACCACATTGCCACACAAGCACCTGCCTTGGCTTTATTTACATCCACCTTCTTCCCTGTATTCTCTTCATCAGCTTACATCTAATATACTCCAACATTGTAAGAATAGGTCTATCCCTACATTCCAATATGGTACCATTGAAAGACTCACACAGATTATTCAACACCATGTCACACTTCAAATGAGTGCTGAAGTATGATTTTGACCAATGCCTTGGAGGTTTATCCTGGAGTGGTGAGCCATTCATATGCATCCTTTGACAGTTTTTTAAGTTCTTCCATGGCCCTTGTAAAGTAGGGGACAGTGGTTGCATATGATGCTTCCCAAAACTTGTCTCTCAAGCTTTTTGCTTTGAACAATATCCTATAGTTGCTAAAAAGATGTCTTGCACAGAACCTATGGTCACAATTAGGGACCACTTGCTCAAAAGCAGGCAATAAACCTTTTTGTTTGTCGGATATAAAGGTGAAGCCAAATTGATTAACAATCTCACAATCCTTAACCAATAGCTCCAGAAACCAAATCCAAGAATCCTTGCACTCTGATTCCACAACTGCGTATGCAATCACCCAAGTTTCATTGTTGGCGTCTATACCCACTGCAGTTAACAGTTGCCCTGCATAAACGCTCTTCAAAAAGCACCCATCTAAACCTATAATGGGCCTGCATCCAGCTTTGAACCCTTCCTTAGCAGCTCCTAAACAAACATACAACCTTTGAAACTATGGTTTCCCCAACTTTTCTTTGAAATCACACTTAACCATTGCTGTAGTTCCTGGATTAGTGTTCCTTAATTCCTGATAATAATCCCATACTCTTGAATATTGTTCATTAAAAGTTCCCTCAATCAACTGTAGTGCCTTCTCTTTTGCCCTATACACTTGTTGTTTTGACACCCCTGTATTATAATCCTTCTCAACAGTCTCCTTGAATGAGCTGACTGGCCACTGAGGATTGGCCTTTAATGTCTCAACATATTTCTTACTTATCCAAGTTGACTTGACAGGTAGGGTTCTCCCATAACTGTGTACATGTGTGCTCACGTACATATTTCTTCACTTGCAATGTGTTCTCATGTTGTATTTTTGAAGCATATATCATCCACTCACGATCTGGGTCCCCACAAACTGCCTTCAGCTTCAAAGCCTCACTCCTAATAAATACAACATCCCTTTTCTGGAAGATGGCGTGTTCTCTGACAGCTACCCTAAAGACCTTACAATCAGTAAACAACATGCCAATATCAAACTTTGGATCTGCCATGTCAGTTGCAGCATTGAACTCTGGCCAATTCTTATCACCTTCATGGTCAGAATTACAGTTAGCATAATTCTTACACTCAGAATCTTCATAATCCAATTCAACATCTGGAGGCCAATCAGGAGCAGCCTCATTCCAGTTTCTTTCACCCCTGTCCATTCAGTTTGGTCATCCACCCATTTTTCAAAAGAAGCAACATCTTCATCTTCATCTCCATCTTCACTAAAGTTCTTGGAAATCACATAATCATAGTCCTCACTATCAGCAGAATCATCATCAAAATCTGCAGCATTTGCATATCTACTTCCACTTCTCAACTTCATGGAATGGAATGGCTTTTGGACTCAGTGCTAATGCCCTCAACAGTTCCTTCCACAGCTTCTTTGTCTTTCTGTTGAACATTATTTTTCCTCCTCAATCCCTTGCATCTTTTTTTACCAAAAGCAGCCTTGAACCTATGTGACATGTCATCTGTCACTTTATGTTTGCCTTTGCCTTTGTCAGAAGAACCCTCGTTATTGACAGTGGTATTGACAGTAGCCTTTTCTTTGCCTTTTGTAGAAGCTTCATCAGTCAACCCTTCTTGATTCAACTCTTTGCCTTCTCCACCTGCTTGTTCATTAAAGCCTTCTTGATTCAACTCTTTGCCTTGTCCACTTGCTTGTTCATTAAACCCTTCTTGATTCAACCCTTCTTGATTCAACTCTTCTATTACAACACTTGTTTTTTTCACCTTTCCCACCTGGGATACTCCCCCACCCATTGGAACAATGGCACCATAATTGTCATCAAGTTCTTCAATCACTACCCCAATGTTGGTCCCAAAATCATCATCTAAATTTACAAAAATATTTGAAGCCACTTGACTGTAAAACTGCTCTTGACTACATGCCAACACATGTTCTAGGAATATATTTATCAACCTAGTGTCTGGCACAAATGTTAGCATGTCTAAAACATCTGCATCCTCACTCAGCTTAACTAGGCCACCATCAAAATGACCACCTAGAATATTGTACCAGTAGTTAATGATACCTTCGTACCTTAACTCCTTTACCATGCCATCTATCTCAGTCATTGACATTCTATCCTTATCACAATAATCAAACCAATCAACAGACCCATTCACATAATAGTTACCTCTTAGTTCACCATTGTGGTACATTTCACTAGAAAATTCATCCTCATCCCCTACATGTCAAAAGGCACACATAAATTTTAGTCCCTAACAAAAATACATTCAAGGCTGTTTACACATACAAAAAGACACAAATCATTTTCCAAATATAAAAGACAAATCATTTTACCACACAAAAAGACACAAAAGCCAAACTTTTCATGCCAGTACACACATACACAAAAGGAAAGCATTACTATCATTGTAGTACCACATACAAAAGCCATTTAAATTGATACAATAATAGTAAGACACACCTAACTCGAAACTCACAATCAACATCCATTATAAAAACCCTTGTTTCCAATACGGAAGTTTCACTTGAAAAACACCATCTGCCAAGAATCTTAGCATAGTAACCCTTACGTACCGTAGAAAGGTTGTCCATATCCTTTGGGACAAAGTGCCCAACTCATATTCTTCAGTTCTTTCCCAAACCTTTCTTTGCAGTTTGATTTTTGCACTGGATGAAGATTCTTTCAAGATTTCGAAGAAACCCTCTCTCAGTCTCAGTCTCTCTCAAAAACTCAGAAACAACAAATTTTTTCCTTTGTTTTGTTCGATTTCATTGTCCAAGCCTTGGATATTGGAACGAGATCCTTGGAAGGCGAGGCCAACACAAACATTTTTCCTTTAAAAAAAATTTTAATTTCCCGAAAATGCCCTTCGTCTGGACTACTTCGACTGGCTAGTTAGATTATGTGGTGGGACCCACGACTGCCACGTTATCATTTAGCGTCTAACCTGACGGTCAATGTAACGGCCGGTGTAAATTGGTAAGTTTTTGAAATGTTAGGTACGACATTGATGAAATTGAAACGTGGGGGCCCATTTCGATAATGACCCTAAACCTCCAGGGACTAAAATGACGTTAATCCTATTTTAAACATAAGGACCATGGTACTGGTGGTTCGATTACAATTGAGGATGATATAATTGACAATGTATCTTTGGCAAACAGACTGAAGTCTAAAAGGGGGGTGGTAAAGGGGAGAGTAAATTCACAATCAGTGAAGGGGAATTCATTAGCTAAGAAATTGGCAGAGGTTGCTCGTTGCCAGAAAGCGGAAGAAGACGAAATTCAACTAGCGTTGCGCGAGGTAGCTTGGGGGACAGGCGGGTAGGAGGAGCTCGATGCGCCATCTACTAAGCCTAACATTCTGAGTGATCAAAAAAATAGAATGGGGGGTGATATGGAAAGTAAGAGAGATGGAGTTGTGTTGATAAATCAGGCAGACATTCAAAAAGGTGAAGTCGAGTCCCTTTCGAAAGATAATTTAAGACGGTGGCAGCTTGTTTTCATAAGATATTGGGCAGCTTAAAAAATAATGAGGACACTATTGTAAAAGGAGGAGCACATGCTGATGTAGAGAAGGAATTGAAAAGTGTGCCTGAGAAAGTGGAATAAGTAGATATGAAAAATAAAGAGGAACAATCTGCACTTATGCAAATTGACAACGTCAGTAGTTCGGAAACGAGGGGAGAGGATTTGGTTAAAGTAGGTAGAGGGAGATGGAAGCGCAAGGCACGATTGGTGAAACCGATTGGAGAAAATACAGGTAGTGGGCTTGAAAACAATGTGGGAAAGGAGGAGGGAAAAAGAAAATGTGATGACAAGACTGTTACAAATACATTTGTAACCAAAAAAGTGAAGATAGAGAAAGATGTTAAAATTGCTGAGATAGAACACGTGGTGGGACTAGCAGGACTGGCCCACCACGAACAATGAGAATTTTAAGTTGGAACGTCCAGGGTTTTGGGACCCTTGGGACGTTCCATTCTCTCAAGCGTATTTTGAGGGAGAAAAAACCCGAAGCTGGTGTTTCTTATGGAAACGCATATGACGAAAGCTCAAATGGAGAAAAGAAGATTTCAATGTGGTATGACAAGGGGAATTTTTGTGGGTAGAGTGGGGTTGGGGGGAGGTTTATTATTGATGTGGACAACTAGTTGGGAGGTGAATTTGTTATCATACTCAACAGGTCATATACATGTATCAGTTAAAACCTCAGATAATTATTGCTTCTGTTTGAAGGGTTTTTATGGGAATCCAGAAACCCAAAATCGAAGATTTTCTTGGGAGTTACTTCAACGTCTCTCACAGTCAGTGAATGGACCTTGGCTAGTCATCGGAGACTTTAATGAAATCTTGATGGCCTCAGAGAAAACAAGTTTGAGAGATCGCCCAACATATCAAATGAACTCCTTTCGCCAAGTTTTGGTGGATTGCAACTTGTGTAGTGTCTCATACCAAGGATATCCTATCACTTGGGCTAGAACATACTTGAGTGGGGAAACGGTGGAGGAAAGGTTGGACATGTGTGTGGTTAATTGGAGAATTAGTGCGGATTATGGTCATATTCTGACATATCATTTAGTAGCATCGAGGTCAGATCACTATCTGATTCTTGGAGAATTATTGAATGAAACCCCCACCATGGAGGCAAAGGAAAAAAGAAGATTTCATTTTGAGCAAATGTGGACACTTGAGAAAGGCTATGAAGATATTATTCGTGAGGCTTGGGATTCCATCTGATGTTATGGGAGGCGTGAAGGAGGGAATTAAGAATTGTGCAGGGAAATTGGCATAATGGAATCAATTAACCTTTGGGCATGTGCAAAAGCGGCTTGCTGCTGCCCATAAGGAATTGGAGGTTTTACAGGGGCGAATGGGACAAGATCAAGTGTTACTAAGGAAAAAAGTAGAAAGGGCCATTGTTGTCTTACTCAAGAAAGAGGAGGTAATGTGGAGGCAGCATTCCAAGGTTGCTTGGTTAAAGGAAGGGGACAAAAACACCAAGTTTTTTCACAAAAGAGCCAACACAATTGAACAGAAAAATACAATAAAAGGGTTGTATGATGAAGACCATTTTTGGCAAACAGATAAGAAAGTTATTAGTTTGATGTTCTGCAATTTTTTCAATCATTTATTTTCTACTTCAGGTGGTAGGGATATGGAGAGAGTCTTAGAGGTGATTGAGCCAAGGGTGACACAACAGATGAATTACCAATTACTCCAACCTTTTACTAGAACAGATGTGGAGACTGCATTGTTTCACATGTATCCTACGAAGGCACCGGGGCATGATGGAATGCCGGCTCTTTTTCTATCAACGTTCCTGGCACATTGTAGGGGACGAGGTATCGCACAAGTGCTTGCAAATATTGAATGAAAAAAGCAGTGTCCAAGATTTTAATCATACTCTAATCTCCTTAATTCCTAAGGTGCAGACACCTTCCAGAGTGACTGATTTTCGACTAATAAGTCAGTGGACAGTGGTTTACAAAATTATTGCAAAGGCTTTTGCAAATAGACTCAAGTGCTTATTGCCTTTCGTTATCTCTCAGAGTCGCAAAGTGCCTTTGTACCCCAATGTCTAATTCTTGATAATGTGATGGCAGCCTTTGAGACAACGCATTTTATGAAATGTTTGAAGAAGGGGCAACAAACGAAGATGGCCATTAAACTTGACATGGCTAAGGCCTATGATCGAGTAGAGTGGTCCTTTTTGCAAGCACTAATGTCTAGATTGGGATTTGCTTCAAAGTGGGTAAAACGGATAATGGACTAATAACAACAGTTACTTTTTCGGTGCTTTGGAAAGGTAATCCATTCGGGCATGTTGTTCCTCAAAAAGGGTTAAGATAAGGGTGCCCCCTTTCACCATACTTATTTTTAATGTGTGGTGAAGGCTTTTCAAGGTTGTTGTAGAATGCTGAAAGGATAGGGAGTTTGCGTGGGATTCGAATTGCTCATGGAGCTCCATCAGTCAATCATTTATTCTTTGATGACAATAGTATTCTCTTTCTTGATGCAACTAAGGAGTCTTGTGAAGCAATGAAGAATATATTTCAAGTGTATGAGGAGACTTCCGAGCAGAATATCAATTTCACAAAGTCAGCGTTTAGTTTGAGCCCAAATTACTCGCCGTTGAAAAACAAATAGTTTTGGATTTATTGGAAATTTCGTTGGTGTCTTGCCATGAAAAATATTTATGTTTGCCTATGGTGACTGGCAGGGGAGAAAGCAGATTTTCGGGACTGTCAAAGATCGAAATGGAAAAAAAATTAGTGGGTGGAAGGAAAAGCTCCTATCTAGAGCGGGTAAAGAGATCCTGGTTAAAGCTGTGTTACAGGCTATGCCCACCTACTCGATGAGTTGTTTTCGGATGCCTAAGGGGATGTGTAAGGAACTTCATGGCTTGATGGCTAAATTCTGGTGGTCTAAAAGTAAGAATATGCGAGGTATTCATTGGACTAAATGGGAGACATTATGTGTGAGCAAGCAAATTGGAGGATTGGGATTTAGAGACCTTGAGGCTTTTAATCAAGCTCTCCTTGCAAAACAAAATTGGAGATTATTTTCTATTGTAATTCCTTGGCAACGAGAATTTTCAAGGCCCGATACTTTCCGCATTGTAATTTTCTAGAAGCTGGATTGGGGTATCGACCCTCACTTATTTGGAGTTCGTTGATATCGGGGAAGTAAAGTAACACATGTGATTAGAAAAACAAAAGCTAGCTTGTCTCAAGTATTAATGACATTGTTTTAAGTGTAAAGTAAAGTGACACATGTGATTAGGAAAATGGAGAAGGTATGTTGCATCGATTAAGCTGCTCCATAATTGATTCAGCTGCATCCTCAACTTGTGATACTCGCAAGTGCACGAGCCGTTCGGTAGTATAGCATGTGTAAGTGCGAGGTCGATTCCACAGGGATTGGTGATTGAATGATCCAATTCAGTTTCCCTACATAAAACAGAAATGAAAATAAAAGAACATAAAACAAGAAGAAAGAAAAGAACTAAGACAAGATGGTGAGGTTTTAGAATCCACCCTAATTATTCGAATCATGTTATGGCAGCAAGTAAACAAATTGATTCACTCATGACGATGCTCACAAATATGTCCATGGTGTTTGGATCAGATTGCATTGAACATCACAAAGACCCCAAAGCATGGTGTTTACATTAGGAGTTCCAGAAACCAAATCACATGAACCATTTCTGTGTAGTTCATGAGTCGCTAATGGATGGAATGAAGATGATCCCCAAACCTTCCCAACAAGAGCATAATGCATAAAACCTTAGGTGATAAAGCAAAGGATGCAAAATAGCTCAATTAAAACAGTGAAGAAGAATTCATGAATGAAATCAAACTTTATAAACTCAAACCATGATACAAGACCATAAAGATGTTTATTAAAACTAATGACAGAAAAACAAAGTAAAGCTAAGGAAACACAAGAAGAAAATAAAAGGTAAAGGGAGGAGAAGAAGATAAGGACAGCATGCTAGAGATGGAAAAGCTTCATCTCCATGGCTGCCAGGAGGCCAAAGCCTCCCAACTGCCTGCCTTCTTTCTTCTCTCCCTTTGTGACTCTCAACTCTCCCTCTCTTTGTGTACAATGTAAGTGTAAATGATGGATCAGAATTTCTTGACCCTTAGCTCTTTGGAGACTCTCTATTTATAGGCACAGGGGTTAGGTGAATCAGATTATACAATTGAGTTCACTAACCACACCCACTTCACCTAACACACAACTGCATTTGAAAACAGTTCCTCTTCTCTTTAGGCTTAGTGTTGCAGCTCCCACTTCATCTTCTTTTATTTCTTTTAGCTGCTGCAAAACTCCACTCCAATTATAAGTAATGAATCCGCTTCACCTAACTTCCCCACAATCAATAACACCTCATGCTTAAGTCAGAATGACCAACACACTTAGCTCATCCTTAGGTCAGGCATGACCAGCAACTTCAAGGGCTCGCGAATTGGTCTTCCCTTAAGCAATGACGACTTTGAGCCCTCCATCTTGAAGTTTAGAATGTCATCTTTCCAATCACATGTCATTTGGCCCAATCCAAGGTCGAAGAAAGAAGTTAAGGCTAAAATAAATTGCTAACTCATTTGACAGCATAGACAAAATTCATCATGAGCATGGTTCTATTTGACAGGTGATAGACTCCAGATTTATCCAATGAGGCTGCATTTTGGATATGTTATAATAGACACCCATTGGAACAACTTGCATGAAGGATGTTGCCTCATCCGAGCTGTGTAGTTTGCTGAAACAATGTGACATACGAAACTGTACTGGCAAGGGAATGTAGCCTAAAATGGGTTTGTCTTTAAGCTCTTCTTCCATTTATCCAAATCAGGCCTTAACATGTTTGAATTGCATGAATTATGCTCTCTTTCTCTATTGGCCTACAAAACACATAAAGATAGGCAAATGACTCAGAATTCTAAGAAACTAAGCAAAAGGAGTAAGTAAATAAGGTATGTATATGTATGAAATTATGAGCTTAACAAGGTCCAAAAGAGAAGGTTAGAGAGAAGTTTTTTTATTTTATTTTTATAAATAATCAAATAGAAACTTCATTAGATAAACTTCCACGGTATCAAAGACGTCAATAAGACATCTAAAATACCAATCCCAAGAGGGCAACAAACTAACATGCTAAAAACACAACTAACACGGATAAAAGATGCACTAAAACTAGCTCACATCACCACAATTAACCATAAGCTCAAATAAAGCCCACAAACCCAACATAACCAAAACTCTAAAACAACCCATGAGCCTAGACGAACCCTACCACCACCACCTGATAAAGCGCCATTGCAGCCACACCCACCATTCGCATCCGTAACAGATTTGGGGAAAATATGATTTCCAACGATCTACCCTCGCATAAAAGCGAACAAATAAACGAAAACAACAACTTTGCCAAAGAACAATTGAGTGATTTGCTAGCAATCCCCTTATATTTATGCTGCATGTTTGTTAATAAATATCCCAAATTGATCATTCATATATGCAAATTGTAAGAGACATTGAGGCCACCAAAGACCTATCAAAGACTATTAATTAAACCCCCCACGCTCCTGCAATAATGCACAAGTTAAGTTAGTAGTGGTGGAGCACATTGAGGCCACCAACTAGCTAAAAATGCTTGACCAGAGGTCAAGATAGAACCAAGCAACGAGCAGGGCTGCAATGAATGAGTCTTTATTGTTGGATTTTTCCCTTCAAGTACTAAGGTTGGTATGACCATTTATCACACAAAAACAGATGAAATGAACGGCTGAGATTGCTTCCGTATGAACCCAACCAGTGATGATTTTCTATCTGATGAACCGCCAGCCACAAGTTACATTGTTTGTAAAAATATTTGCCTCTGCCCTGGAAGGAAGGATACAAGTTATTACAACCACTACCAAAAAAACAAAAAACAAAAACAACAAAAAACAAAAAAAATAAATTAAAATAAAAAAAACAGCAATAAAGCACAAGAGTTTATCTTTGACTTTTTGCCACATATGGCACACGATGATATTTTGCCGCACGGCTGCCCAAGTCCAATCTCCACCAAATGACCAAAACCATGTAGAATAGAAAATTCAAGTCCTCTCTCTCTTGGTAGAATAGAAAATTCAAAGTCCTCTCTCTCTTGGTAGAATAGAAAATTCAAGTCCTCTCTCTCTCTCTCTCTCTATCTCTCTCCTTTCTTTAAAGTCTTAAGTTCTTGGTGCAATACAGTATCTAGAACTTGTCTGCAAATTGGTTTTGTGCAGCCATGGATGCCAAAACCAAACAAAGTTTGGTGCTTTTGCTTTGCTTATGCCTACATCTCCAAACCCATGTTTGCCTTGCAGCTGACACCATCGCTGCAAACCAATCTATCTCTGGTGATCGAACCATTGTCTCTGCAGGAAAGGTTTTTGAGCTGGGTTTCTTCAAACCAGGTAATTCTTCAAACTACTATATAGGCATGTGGTACTCTAAACAACTAGTATCTTTGGAGACCATAGTTTGGGTGGCAAATAGGGAAACACCAGTTTCTGATAGATTTTCTTCAGTCTTGAGGATCTCAGATGGTAATTTAGTTCTCTTTAATGAGTCCAACACTCCAATTTGGTCCACAAATTTATCCTCCACCACCACCTCAGGTTCTGCACAAGCAGTTCTTTTAGATAGTGGAAACCTTGTCTTAAGAACTGCTGGGTCTAATGCTAATACATCAGAGCCTTTGTGGCAAAGCTTTGATCATCCAGCTCATACATGGCTACCAGGAGCTAGAATTGGAGTCAACACTGTCACCAATCAAACCTTAATTCTCACTTCATGGAAGAGTTCAGAGGATCCTGCACCAGGTCTTTTCACTCTTGAGCTTGACCCCAATGGAAGTAATGCGTATCTCATATTTTGGAAGAGGTCTAGACAGTATTGGACCAGTGGAGCATGGGATGAAAAGTTACGTATTTTCAGCTTGGTTCCTGAGATGAGGCTTAACTATATCTACAATTTCAGCTATGTTACAAACAAAAACGAAAGTTATTTCACCTATTCTCTTTATGATCATAAGATAATATCTCGATTCGTGATGCATACCTCAGGGCAGATTCAGCAACTCTCATGGTTGAAGACCAGCGAGTGGAATTTGTTTTGGAGCCAACCAAGAAAGCAATGTGAAGTTTATGATTTATGCGGGGCATTCGGCAGTTGCAACGAGGTAAGCACGGTCCCCTGTAATTGTTTGACAGGTTTTGAGCCAAAGTTGCAGAGGGATTGGAATTTGCAGGCTTATTCTGGTGGGTGTAAAAGAAAAACCCCTCTGCATTGTGAGAATGCTACTAGTGCTGACGGGAAGCAAGACCAGTTTCTGAAAATGGCTAGGATGTCGTTGCCTGAAAATATGCAGTCTGTGAACGTTGAGACGTTTGCTGGATGTGAATCAATCTGCTTAAATAATTGCTCTTGCACTGCTTATGCTTATAATAGCAGTGGATGTTCAATTTGGATCGGAGACCTCTTCAATCTGCAAAACCTCACATCAAGTGATAGTCAGGGAATAACTTTGTACCTCAGACTTGCAGCTTCAGAGTTTAAGGGTCCTAAAAGCAATAAGGGATTGATTATTGGTGTTGTGGCAGGCTCAGCTGCTGGAATAGCAATTCTCCTAGGCCTTATTTTGGTTGTAATCTTGAGACAAAGGAAGAGAGTGACTGGAACGGGAAAAGCAGTAGAGGGTTCATTGGTGGCCTTTGGATACAGAGATCTGCAAGATGCAACAAAGAATTTCTCAGAAAAATTGGGGGGAGGAGGCTTTGGTTCTGTTTTCAAAGGGACCCTGCCTGATTCATCTGTCATAGCAGTAAAGAAGCTTGAAAGTGTCAGCCAAGGAGAGAAGCAATTCAGAACTGAAGTGAGCACAATTGGGACAATTCAACATGTCAATCTTGTCCGGCTTCGCGGGTTCTGCTCTGAAGGTACAAAAAGAATGTTGGTCTATGATTACATGCCGAATGGATCATTGGATTCTCACCTTTTCCATGATACACGTCCAAATGTTTTGGATTGGAAAACAAGGTACCAAATTGCTCTGGGGACAGCAAGAGGGTTGGCTTATCTTCATGAGAAATGCAGAGATTGCATCATACATTGTGACATAAAGCCAGAAAACATTCTTTTAGATACTGAACTTGGTCCAAAAGTGGCAGACTTTGGCCTTGCAAAGCTTGTTGGAAGAGATTTCAGCAGGGTCCTGACAACCATGAGAGGGACAAGAGGCTATCTTGCACCAGAGTGGATTTCAGGAGTGGCAATAACAGTGAAAGCTGATGTTTACAGCTATGGAATGATGCTGTTTGAATTCGTGTCGGGACGGCGAAACTCTGAGCAATCTGAAGATGGCAAAGTTAGATTCTTCCCAAGTTGGGCTGCTAGCCAGATAATCACTGCAGAAACTGATGTGCTGAGCCTATTAGACCCCAGGCTAGATGGAAATGCTGATGTACAAGAGCTCACAAGGATTTGTAGAGTTGCTTGCTGGTGTGTTCAAGATGATGAGGCTCATAGGCCATCAATGGGCCAGGTGGTGCAAATCCTTGAGGGAGTTTCAGATGTCAACTTGCCACCAATACCAAGATCTCTCCAAGTCCTTGGAGAGGACCAGGAGCACATAATCTTCTTCACTGAGTCATCCTCAAGCCAGAGTTCACATCAAAGGAGCAATAACACTTCAACAGCTTCCTCTCAGACCAAGAGCACCACATCTTCAACCATGTCCAAGAGATCTGAAGAAGAGCATCAAATAAACACTTGATGTGCCTTTTCCATTTGGTCATTTGGTTTGAGCCTTCTAAGTAATTGTCATTTTTATTATATATTTTTATATAACTACTTTTAATTTGGTATGATAATTGTATTATTGTTTATATATATTCCAAGAGCCTTGCTTCAGAACAAAGTCTTTGGAGATAAAATTTCTGTTTCTAGTTGAAAAGCTTCATTTGCACAAATGAAAATTGGACCGAAAACTATAATTGAACCATTATCGAGTGTGTCTCAATTGAACCACATAAATAGACGATTTAACAGCTAGACTCAAATGTAATCAAAATGAGAGTTTGTTACTCTTAGATATGCTCGTATTTGGTGAGATTAAATATTTGAGGGTTGCTCTTCTTGAAAGAGATTAGAGAAAAATAAAGGAAGTTTGATAAAAGAATTGCAAGATTGTGCCATCATTTTTAATTCATCTACATAAAATGGATAGAGCAAAAACGACAGCGTAGCAAACAGATGGCAAACATACAAAGCCAAACTCATGAACAGTGGTGCACCCCCATCACATCACACCATAAGAGAACCGGTGCTTAAAACCTTAACCAACCGTTAAACCCCAAGAAAGAACCCAACTAATTTTTGCTTTTCAAATTCGTTCTCATTACGCGCCTTCTTCTTTCTCTCCCAGGTACTCTCTCTGCAACTATTATGATTTTCTTTTTCATTACAAATATAATCTATAGAAAATAGTTTTCCTTCAATCTTCTGTGGCTCTTGTTGTGTTTCTCCCTTTACTTTCTATGAATTTTACTGAAAAAGATTGATTTTTCCTTGAAAAAGAGACCACATAAAAATTGGGCTTGTTAGGTTTTCTTTGGATGAGATTGAATTGCTGTGTGCAAGTTTTTTGAGGATGGAATGAACCCTTCTTTTTCTTTTGTACCTCTTGGTGTGTGATTAGATTCGTCTAAATAATATGAACGGAAAGGCGATGAACCAAAAAGGGGAAATTTTTGAACCCAGTCCCATATCTTTATGTACGGATAATCCAGATGGAAAGATTTATGAGAAGAAGAAGAAGAAGAAGAAGAAGAAATGGAATAAGAAGAAAGGGAAGTTAGCTAAGAAGTCTGATCTCCCATGTGATGCTGACAAGAAACTTCCCATCTGCTCCCATGATGGGTTTCCTGATCATACCCAGAACTGTTCATCAGTTGGTATTCAGAATTCTAATAACTGTTCAAAGATGAGCAACCATGGGTCTGGTGAAGTAAGAAGTGATAGTTTTCTTGAGGATCTTCAGGCCAGCCAACCCTCTGCTGTACTTCAATGCAGCAAGGTCGAACTTGAAGATTCTAATGGCAGTGTTTGTGAAGATAACAAGACTGGTAGTGGCAGAGCCTGCGCCCACGATGGAAAAGAAAATAATTTTTTTGCAAAGAAGTGGCAGAAGAGGCAGCGTACTGCTAGGGATCAACAAACGCACTGGGTGAAGGAACAACCAAGTTACAGATATCCAGCTGTAGAGAGTAGTGTCTGGGTTGAGCATGGTAATAGTTTGGAAGCTAATGCATTGGTTTTTTCTGGACACAACAGTGGTGCTTATGGGAGAACGCCCCGGAGAGTATTGGGTGAAGCACCACAATGGGTTGCTTCTCAACAGAGGTTGAATTGCAATGGGAAACAAGGACTTGGAAATTGTAGAGCAAACTTCTTTGGGTTGCATGATAAGTTTGTTTCATATCAAAAAGAATTTTCACAGGTTCCTTTTGGCATGCACCATTACAAGAATAGAGATACAGCCAAAAGAATGTTTTACAATGATCATCCATCATGTTGCAAGTCATGGATATAAACTCTGTTTGAACTCATCCTTTGTGTATTCTAAAATATCTACTCAAGGTGTGATAAATGGCAGTCATGAAGATTCCAATCATGGAACATAATTCGGATAGGTGTTTATATTCTCCACTGGACGGCGAAGGCGCTCTCCTCACTTATATCGACGACGGCGATCGCGACCTTCCGCTGGTCCCCGCGGGAGGCTGTTGGGGCTGCGCTGGTTAGCGGGAAGCTCCTAAGGTTGGATGCTATACTATTTGATGAATTTAAATATCCACACAGAAAAAAAGAGGTTAATTTCTATTTTAATACGAAGAAAGTTATGGTTTGGAGGTTGGAGAGTGTTGCTTGCTCTGTCATGCAACCTTATTAAAATCAACAATGCTCATGAAGATTTAAACATCCTTGCAAGTACTGATTTATAATGGAGGATGATGACTCAGTGAGGGACATGATGAGATAATGTTTATGTTCCTATAATCTGTGAATTGATGTAAATGCAACCATTGCCGGGGGGAGCTGATAATGACGTGTCTGTCTGTTTTGGATTAATTAATTCATACGCGTAGCGTGGTATGTGATTCAGAAACCTTATGTCGTTATTGGTTGATTTAACCCATTGGATTTGAAAGTAAATTCTGAGAAAGAAAAATCAGAAGCGTACAAATAGTTTTGTACGGTTGAATGGGCTCATTGGATTTCAGTTGAAACTTGGAAGAGAGACGTTGATGGATTGTAGCTGCTGGACAAGAAGCCAACGATTCATTTGGGCCGAAATGGGGAAGGCAAGACCAGTTTGTCTTTCACTGTGAGTTAGGCGTTTGAGGACCTAGACATGAACGGCCTTTACTTTCGAGCCTGTTGACAGCTATCAAAATGTCAATTATAATGAAGCTGAATAATAGCTGTAAAGTCTCATGTCCATATCCACCCAACCTACTCACTATTTTGGTTTTGGATGACAGACAATATGCCCAGCGTACCCAATAAAAGTATAAAAATTTGTGTAAAATGAGGATATCATTGTTTTGTTATTTTTTCCAAATTCCAGTATGTAAAGGAGAAAAGTTATCATATGTGGCATATCCTGATTGGTTAAGAATATCCTTGCTTGAAGTAGTAATGTGGGTGCTTGTGGAAGTAATGCACTAAAGAACCGAAAAAAGACATCACTACACTTCATTTCTGGTTTGAAACTCATGACAGTGATCGATTGGTAAGAAATTAATTTTGACAAAATCCCATTTTTATTGTTGTGGAAGAGTTTGCAGTTTTTTGGTGTTATGGGGCCTGTGGCCCAATAATAAGAAACAACCACTTCTAAATAGGCCTAGCAAATCTTCTAATAGAGAAGTCCTGGGACAATAATACAGCCAAATCTATACTTAAAAGTTTACAAAGCTTGTCGGCAACAACATGTGATGAGACAACTTAAAATGGCCAACCCAAACAACATGGAATAATAGCTTGGAGGCTGGCCTGAGAAGTTCAATTCCACCGTCAAACTATTTAAAATGTTTAAGTTTATTGATTTTCTCACATTTGTTGATAGTAGGATTGAACCCTCAAATAAGTGGCTCACTCTAAACTCCTCGTTATAGCTTTTCCGTGGCTTGAAGCACCAAATATCATCTCAAATTTTATGTTCACTAATTTTTTGAGAAGATGCCAACGGGTCAGTAGTTCAGTGGTAAGAGCATTTGCGTGCATATCAGTACTCATAGGTTGAATCCCAATGACACCTTCCATTCCCCTTTCCAGACTTTGACAACAACAAAAATAAATTAAATTATGGGAAGGTAACATGAAAATTTATATGATTTGTCACATCATCATCAACAATATGGTTGATTTATATTTAGGGGAATGCTATCAACTTTCTCTCTAACCTTCTCTTTTGGACATTTTCCTTTTTCCTAATGACATGTGTCATTTTCTTTACACTTAAAATAATGTCATTAATACTTGAGACAAGCTAACTTTTGTTTTCCAAGCTTACCCTTATTAAATGTAGGGCCCCTTAAATATTGACTTTCATGTTTCCTTCAATTTATCCTTTATTTTTTTTGTACAATTTTCTTATTACATTGTTAAAAAAAATTAATTTAAAAGTGATATATCATATATTGATGAAGAATCATATGTGTGGTGAAAAATGCAAATTCACGTGGAAACAAACATGTATGAAAATGCCTGGGTCTTGGATGCATGTTGATGTTGAATTCGCTGGAATGATGTAAGTGTTCCAAGAATTGTTTTTACCATCTCATCCATTTCCGCCATATGGAACTAATTTTTAGGTTGTTTCCTGCTGATTTTTTTAAAATAAAAAATCTGACCTTTCTTTTTCTTATTTAATTTGTAACAAGATGATAAGAAAGTTGTAAAAAAAAATGGATTAATTGAAATAAACATAAAAGTCAATACATTTAGTAAGGGTAGATTAGGAAAACAAAAGCTAGCTTGTCTCAAGTATTAATGACATTGTTTTAAGTGTAAGTAAAGTGACACATGTCATTAAGAAAATGGAGAAAGTCCAAAAGAGAAGGTTAGAGAGAAGGTTTTTTTTTTTTTTTTTTTTTTTTTTCTTTGATCAAATAGAAACTTCATTAAATAAATTTCAACGGTACAATCAAAAACGTCAACAAGACATCTAAAATACCAATCCCAAGAAGGCAACAAACTAACATGCTAAAAACACAACTAACGTAGACAAAAGCCACATTAAAATTACTAGCTCACATCACCATAATTAACCATAAGCCCAAACAAAGCCCACAAACCTAGCATCCAAAACCCGAAAACAACCCATGAGCCTAGACGAACCCTACCACCACCACCTCATGAAGCGTCGTCGTGACCACACCCACCACCACATCCGTAACAAATCTAGGGAAAATATGATTTTCAATGATCTACCTGAGTATAAGAGCGAACAAATAAACAAAAACAAAAACTTTGCCAAACAATAATTGGGTGATTTGCTAGCACTCCCCTTATATTTATGCTGCATGTTTGCTAATAAATATCCCAAATTGATCATTCATATATACAAATTGTAAGAGACATTGAGGCCCCCAAAGACCCATCAAAGACTATTAATTAAACATCCCATGCTCCTGCAATAATGCACAAGTTAAGTTAGTAGTGGTGTAGCACAATTTGCGCTCTCCTTATATTTATTTTTCTGCCACTATATTTCTGCCAACTAGCTAAAAAAGCTTGACCAGAGGTCAAGATAGAACCTAGCAACAAGCAGGGCTGCGATGAATGAGTCTTTATTATTGGACTTTTCCCTTCAAGTACTAAGGTTGGTTTCAACATTTATCAGAAAAAAACAGATGAAATGAACGGCTGAGATTGCTTCCGTATGAACCCAACCAGTGATGATTTTCTATCTGATGAACCGCCAGCCACAAGTTACATTGGTTGGAAAAATATTTGCCTCTGCCCTGGAAGAAGGATACAAGTTATTACAACCACTAAAAAAACAAAAAAACAAAACAGCAATAAAGCACAAATCTAGCAAAGAAAGTGATTTGTAAATTGTGTGGCCTTTTCAACACGGCAAAAAAAAAGAAGGAAAATCTAGCCAATTGGTCCAAGTTTCAAACTTTTTGTTCATCTGTTGGTGGGTAGATAGTAGAA
The DNA here is from genome assembly GCA_018703695.1 of Prunus fruticosa. Lineage (NCBI taxonomy): Eukaryota > Viridiplantae > Streptophyta > Magnoliopsida > Rosales > Rosaceae > Prunus > Prunus fruticosa. The sequence goes on from CM031919.1 coordinate 32,384,448, forward strand.
TTGGTCATGACTGAATTCTATTGTTGACTGTTGAAGAAGGTAAATAAATTTACTCAAACGTAAGTAAGGCGCTGCTCATTTCTATATTATTACCATAATAATGAAACAATTGAAACGCAAATTTGCTCAAACGTAAGTAAGACGCTGTTCATACATGCATGACCTGAGTTTCTCCAAAGGTGACAAAATTTTACTTGCAGACAGAAGAGTTCAGCTTTGAGTTCTTGCTACAAATGGCACGATGATGACTTTGCCGCACAGCTGCCCGAGTCCAATCTCCACCAAATGACCAAAACCATGGGGTAGAATAGAAAATTCAAGTCCTCTCTCTCTCTCTCTCTCCTTTCTTTAAAGTTTAAGTTCTTGGTGCAATACAGTATCTAGCACTTGTCTGCAAATTGGTTTTGTGCAGCCATGGATGCCAAAACCAAACGAAGTTTGGTGCTTTTGCTTTGCTTATGCCTACATCTCAAAACCCGTGTTTGCCTTGCAGCTGACACCATCGCTGCAAACCAATCTCTCTCTGGTGATCAAACCATTGTCTCTGCAGGAAAGGTTTTTGAGCTGGGTTTCTTCAAACCAGGTAATTCTTCAAACTACTACATAGGCATGTGGTACTCTAAACAACTAGTATCTTTGGAGACCATAGTTTGGGTGGCAAATAGGGAAACACCAGTTTCTGATAGATTTTCTTCAGTCTTGAGGATCTCAGATGGTAATTTAGTTCTCTTTAATGAGTCCAACACTCCAATTTGGTCCACAAATTTAGCCTCCACCACCACCTCAGGTTCTGCACAAGCAGTTCTTTTAGATAGTGGAAACCTTGTCTTAAGAACTGCTGGGTCTAATGCTAATACATCAGAGCCTTTGTGGCAAAGCTTTGATCATCCAGCTCATACATGGCTACCAGGAGCTAGAATTGGATTCAACACTGTCACCAATCAAACCTTATTTCTCACTTCATGGAAGAGTTCAGAGGATCCTGCACCAGGTCTTTTCACTCTTGAGCTTGACCCCAATGGAAGTAATGCATATCTCATATTTTGGAATAGGTCTAGACAGTATTGGACCAGTGGAGCATGGGATGCAAAGTCACGTATTTTCAGCTGGGTTCCTGAGATGAATCTTAACTATATCTACAATTTCAGCTATGTTACAAACAAAAACGAAAGTTATTTCACCTATTCTGTTTATAATCCCAAGACAATATCTCGATTCGTGATGCATACCTCAGGGCAGATTCAGCAACTCACATGGTTGGAGATTTCCAGCCAGTGGAATTTGTTTTGGAACCAACCGAGAAAGCAATGTGAAGTTTATGATTTATGCGGGGCATTCGGCAGTTGCAACGAGGTAAGCACGATCTCATGTAATTGTTTGACAGGTTTTGAGCCAAAGTTGCAGAGGGATTGGAATTTGCAGGCTTATTCTGGTGGGTGTAAAAGAAAAACCCCTCTGCATTGTGAGAATGCTACTAGTGCTGACGGGAAGCAAGACCAGTTTCTGAAAATGGTTAGGATGTCAATGCCTGAAAATGTGCAGTCTGTGAAGGTTGAGACTATTGCTGGATGTGAATCAATCTGCTTAAATAATTGCTCTTGCACTGCTTATGCTTATAATAGCAGTGGATGTTCAATTTGGATCGGAGACCTCTTCAATCTGCAAGAATCCACATCAAGTGATAGTCAGGGAATAACTTTGTACCTCAGACTTGCAGCTTCAGAGTTTAAGAGTCCTAAAAGCAATAAGGGATTGATTATTGGTGTTGTGGCAGGCTCAGCTGCTGGAATAGCAATTCTCCTAGGCCTTATTGTGGTTGTAATCTTGAGACAAAGGAAGAGAGTGACTGGAACGGGAAAAGCAGTAGAGGGTTCATTGGTGGCCTTTGGGTACAGAGATCTGCAAGATGCAACAAAGAACTTCTCAGAAAAATTGGGGGGAGGAGGCTTTGGTTCTGTTTTCAAAGGGACCCTGCCTGATTCGTCTGTCATAGCAGTAAAGAAGCTTGAAAGTGTCAGCCAAGGAGAGAAGCAATTCAGAACTGAAGTGAGCACAATAGGGACAATTCAACATGTCAATCTTGTCCGGCTTCGAGGGTTCTGCTCTGAAGGTACAAAAAGGATGTTGGTCTATGATTACATGGCGAATGGATCATTGGATTCTCACCTTTTCCATGATACACGTCCAAATGTTTTGGATTGGAAAACAAGGTACCAAATTGCTCTGGGGACAGCAAGAGGGTTGGCTTATCTTCATGAGAAATGCAGAGATTGCATCATACATTGTGACATAAAGCCAGAAAACATTCTTTTAGATACTGAACTTGGTCCAAAAGTGGCAGACTTTGGCCTTGCAAAGCTTGTTGGAAGAGAGTTCAGCAGGGTCCTGACAACCATTAGAGGGACACGAGGCTATCTTGCACCAGAGTGGATTTCAGGAGTGGCAATAACAGTGAAAGCTGATGTTTACAGCTATGGAATGATGCTGTTTGAATTCGTGTCGGGAAGACGAAACTCTGAGCAATCTGAAGATGGTGAAGTTAGATTCTTCCCAAGTTGGGCTGCTAACGAGATAACAACTGCAGAAACTGATGTGCTGAGCCTATTAGACCCCAGGCTAGATGGAAATGCTGATGTACAAGAGCTCACAAGGATTTGTAGAGTTGCTTGCTGGTGTGTTCAAGATGATGAGGCTCATAGGCCATCAATGGGCCAGGTGGTGCAAATCCTTGAGGGAGTTTCAGATGTCAACGTGCCACCAATACCAAGATGTGTCCAAGTCTTTGGAGACGACCAGGAGCACATAATCTTCTTCCCTGAGTCATCCTCAAGCCAGAGTTCACATCAAAGGAGCAATACACTTCAACAGCTTCCTCTCAGACCAAGAGCACCACATCTTCAACCATGTCCAAGAGATCTGAAGAAGAGCATCAAATAAACACTTGATGTGCCTTTTCCATTTGGTCATTTGGTTTGAGCCTTCTAAGTAATTGTGATTTGTATTATATATTTTTATATAGCTTCTTTTGATTTGGTATGATAATTGTATTATTGTTTATATATATTCCAAGAGCCTTGCTTCAGAACAAAGTCTTTGGAGATAAAATTGCTGTTTCTATTTGAAACCTTCATTTGCAAAAATGAAAATTGGACCGAAAACTATAATTGAATCATTGTCAAGTGTGTTTCAATTGAACTACATAAATACACGATTTAACGGCTAAACTAAAATGTAATCAAAACGAGAGTTTTTCACTCTTGAGATATGCTCTTATTTGGTGAGATTAAATATTTGAAGGTTGCTCTTCTTGAAAGAGATTAGAGAAAAATTAAGGAAGTTTGATAAAAGAATTGCAAGATTGTGCCATCATTTTTTATTCATCTACATAAAATGGATAGAGCAAAAACGACAGCGTAGCAAACAGATGGCAAACATACAAGGCCAAACTCATGAACAGTGGTGCACCCCCATCACATCACACCATAAGAGAACCGGTGCTTAAAACCTTAATCAACCGTTAAACTCCAAGAAAGAACTTCAACATGTCTGAATTATCCATGAGACTTGTTTGCATCAATGAATTAATAAATAACAATGAAACAAATTGTTGGAGTTAATATTAAGGTTTTTGGAAGTATGATTTTTTGCTCACATTTGATTAGGGTTGAATATGGTGCGTAGGGTATACTTATTAAAATTACATTTGTTTCATAATTTAATATATCCTTTTTGGTCATTTTATATTAGGGTAAATTAGTAATTTAATAAATAGTTTGGTAGTAAGGTGTACTCAGTTAATTTTAGGGTTTTTTTAGCAGCACTCTAGTCAATCTCAAACCCACATATAAACAATCAGCATGGTTACGAAGAGTCAACAAACCACATATAAACAATAGACATTCCTCCCAACAAATCTTGTTCTTTCTCGAAGGGCCATAGACACAGAGTCAACAAACCACATATTAGCATGCAAACCACTCCATACGCCACATATAAACAATCAACAAACCCACGAAGGGCCATAGACACAGACCATAAATCGAAAAAGGCATATAGCACGAGAAGGAAGCAATACCTTGTTGAAGACGTCTTCTCTAGCAGACAAAAAAAAATCTCACGTGAAAAGTCTGATGGGTTAGGATGGGATTTTTTTATTGGGTTTGGTATTTATACCTCCCACTAAAAAGTCACACCAATTCCCTATTTAAAAAAAATCCTTCGAAATTAGCAAATTTTTGAATACCAAAAGACTTTTTGTTACTTGTTTAAAGTCTTGATTGAATACCACTAGATTTGGACACCCTCTTTAAAAAATCCTAATAGTCCTGATTGAATACCACAAGACTTGTTTAGATTATTTAAAAGTCTTAATTGAATAACACAAGACTTATTTATCCCAAAATAGTCTTTTAAAATCCTAATTGAATACACCCCCTAATTATATTATTGTTTATATATATTCCAAGAGACTTGCTTCAAAACAAAGTCTTTGGAGATAAAATTGCTGTTTCTAATTTGAAAACCTTCATTTGCAGAAATGAAAATTGGACTGAAAACTATAATTGAACCATTTTCGAGTGTGTTTTAACGGCTAGACTAAAATGTAATCAAAATATGGTGAGATTAAATATTTGAAGGTTGCTCTTCTTGAAAGAGATTAGAGAAAAATTAAGGAAGTTTGATAACAGAATTGCAAGATTGTGCCATCATTTTTTATTCATCTACATAAAATGGATAGAGCAAAAACGACAGCGTAGCAAACAGATGGCAAACATACAAAGCCAAACTCATGAACAGTGGTGCACCCCCATCACACCATAAGAGAACCGGTGCTTAAAACCTTAATCAGGCAGGGACAGAGAACTTTGATTCGGTCAAGGAGCCTGTTGGTTCTTTTGATTGGTCACCTGACTGTAAGCTCATATTTGAATTTTTTGAATCCGAGCAGCCACATCAGCGAAAGCCTTTCTACAATAAGTATGTTCTTGCAACTCTTCTGACAAGATAGGTTGTCTTTTTTTTTCTTATAGTGTTCTATTCATCTTGCAGACAGTAATCAAAATTGGATTGATGCTAACGACATTCATTTACTTCTCTAGCTTTTCACTTTCTGTCTACACTTATGTCAATTTATTCTGGAACCTAGTTATTGACCTGAGACTGAGGGAGACTATATCACAACTTCCAAGTAGAAAACTTATTATGAGTGGCATATCGTGATTGGTCGGAAAATATTTACGCTTAAAGTGGTAATGTGGGTACGTGAGGAAGTAATGCCCTAAAGAACCGAAAAAAGACTTCACTACACTTCATTTCTGGTTTGAAACTCATGACAGTGATCTATTAGTAAGAAATTAATTTTGACAAAATCACATTTTTATCGTTGTGGAAGAGTTTGCAGTTTTTTGGTGTTATGGGCCTGAGGCCTAAGAATAAGAAACAACCGCTACTAAATAGCCCTGACAAATCTTCTAACAGGGAAGTTATGAGACAATAATACCATGACCTTGTTTTTTCGGTCTGAATAATACCATGACTCAGTAGCCCAAATCTATACTTAAGCCCAACTTTACAAAGCTTGTCAGCAACCAAGGTCTAAAATATCGGTGGTATCCAAAATATTGGAAGTCCAAAAACACGGAAATATCGATGGAAATATCGGGATATTATCGGTATCTGTAAAAATTGAATAAAAACCACGGAAATTGTAAAAAAAACTTTGAAATTTTTATTGAAACTTTGCAGGATGTTTATTTAGTCAATTATCTATTAGTTTATCACAAAAAATTGGAAGGAAATGCATTGCATGATGGATTTAACTGATTTAAGTTGATTATATAGCGAGCTGGCAAATACTGTAAGTGTAGAAAATATGTAGTAATTAATGAAAGAAGATTAAACACACCATAATCATTTATATATAATGAATTACTACAATATTTTACACTTTATACATTGCATGGTAAGATACATGAGTGACTTAGTACCACATAAAGTTCCTATGAGATTCAAAATTTTCACTATCTTCATCATATCTATGTGTAGAGTAAGTATATTTTGAAGAGTAGTCATCAAATGATAAATCCCCAAAATAGTTTTGCATGTAATTGTTAACATGTCACCCATATGGATCCGAGATTGGTTGACGTTGTCCATAAGCAAAATCATTTGAAGATTGAGTCTCGGATTCTTTCCATGAGTCGCTTGATTCCATCCCAACAGGAATGGGATAGGAAGAGTAGGGAAATGGTTGGTTATGAGTATAACCATAGTTACTACTTCCTACTCCAACAGAGTCCGAAGTTATAGATAACGAGTCATCTTCTTGACTTGACAAATTCCCCTTGCCTCTTTCTCTACAAGTCATCTTCTTGACTTCACAAAAACATAAGTGATATGGTGGTTAAGGTGTTGAAGGAGTAAAATGGGAGGGGTTCGAATCCCTCTATGCGCAACAGGGGAGGCTTTTCAAAAAATTTCATGTATTTTTTGGGTTTCGTATCGGGATATTATCGATAATATCTCGATATATTGCCCAAATCATTCATAAAAATGTTGAAGTTATCTCCCTAATATTATCAGGATAATATCGGGATAATATCGATATATTGACGATAACACCATTGTTAGTTGCTAAAATATCGGCTCCCCAAAAATCAGATATTATCGGGATAATATCGCCGATAATATCGATATTTAATACCTTGTCAGCAACAACATGGAGATGAGACAACTTAACATGGCCAGCCCAAACAACATGGAAATATAGTTGGGGGCTGGCTTGAGGGGTTCAATCCCACCATCAAACCATTTGGGCTCGTTTGTTACACAGGATTGTCTTGACATGGACTACGCTTAGGGACTGTCTTGGCTTGGCTTGGCTTAGTTTGTAAGATCTCACATCGACCAACGGAGAGAGGGTAATGTGCCTTATATGTACATCCCCGCCTCCATCTAGCACGAGGCCTTTTGGGAGCTCACTGGCTTCGGAGTCATAGGAAGTCCAAAGTTAAGCGAGTTGGGCTAGAGCAATCCCAGGATGGGTAACCCACTGGGGAGTTGCTCGTGAGCTCCAGAAACAAAATCGTGATGGCAGAGAGGAGGGCCCAAAGCGGACAATATCGTGCTACGGCGGAGCTGATCCAAGGATGTGACAATTTAGTATCAGAGCCACTTTACCGTGTGATGCGAGTGTGCCGACGAGGAGTCGGGCCCTAAGGGCGGTGGATTGTAAGATACCACATCGACCAACGGAGAGTGAGTAATGTGTCTTATATGTACATGCCCGCCTCCATCTAGCACGAGGCCTTTTGGGAGCTCACTGACTTTAGAGTCATAAGAACTCCGAAGTTAAGAGAGTTTGAGCTAGAGCAATCCCAGGATGGGTGACCCACTAGAAAGTTGCTCGTGAGCTCCCAGAAACAAAATTGTGAGGGTAGAGAGAGAGGCCCGAAGCGGACAATATCATGCTACGGCGAAGTGGATCCTGGGATGTGACAGAAAGTCCAATAATAAAAACTCATTCATCGCAACCTTGCTTGTTGCTAGGTTCTATCTTGACCTCTGGTCAAGCTTTTTTAGCTAGTTGGCAAAAATATAGTGGCAGAAAAATAAATACAAGGAGAGCGCAAATTGTGCTCCACCACTACTAACTTAACTTGTGCAGTATTGCAAGAGCATAAATAATTGAAAACCTCCAAAAGTTCGATGCATAAATACTTGTACCAAAATCTCTTAAGCAACTGTCTACCAATCACAACCTCCTTTTGTCCAGGATTGATCAGGCAAGTGGATGCTTAATTTTATTTTATTTTTATGAGAGAGAAAATAAAATTAATGATAGTTTATTTAAAACACTAAAACTATTTCTCATGTCAGATTTAATCTCAACCATTAAAAGTGGAGTAATCTAATGGCCCAAAAATTGTGTTAAAACTTGTGTCAAAAATATGGTGCACAGATCCGCCCCCATATATATTATATTGGTCCTAACTCGCTTAACTTCGGAGTTCCCATGACTCCGAAGCCAGTGAGCTCCCAAAAGGTCTCGTGCTAGATGGAGGCGGGCATGTACATATAAGGCACATCACCCCCTCTCCATTGGTTGATGTGGGATCTTACAATCCACCCCTCTTAGGGGCCCAATGTTCTCGTCGGCACACTCGCACCACATGGTAGAGTGACTCTGATATCAAATTGTCACATCCCGGGATCGGCTCTGCCGTAACACGATATTGTCTGCTTTGGGCTCCCCTCTCGCCCCTCACGGTTTTGTTTCTGGGAGCTCACGAGCAACTTCCCAATGAGCCACCCATCCTGGGATTGCTCTAGCCCTAACTCGCTTAACTTCGAAGTTCCCATGACTCCGAAGCCAGTGAGCTCCCAAAAGGCTTCGTGCTAGGCAGAGGCGGGCATGTACATATAAGGCACATCCCCCCTCTCTATTAGTCGATGTGGGATCTTACAATGGTTCCAACATATCCAAACCATATCCACAATTTCTAAGTATCCATCAATTCCAAGACTCGGTAACCAAGAAAGCCCACATTTCGGAAAATCCAACACCCCGAGTGGGTATAGTGACCAGGTAAGGTACATATGATGGTGGAGTTCGTAACCCTTATATAAATATTATAAAAATAATATTCCCTTTCTTAATTCAATTTTTCCAAAATACCCATTCATAGTATAGACAATAAGATAGTGCTAATAGCACTCAAACTATAACATAAACCACAACCAATCCATATTTCATAAACCCTTTCCAACAACCCCATGTAAATCAACTCATATCCAAATATAAATAACTATACTAAAAAATAGCACACATTCATTCAGAATAGTCACATCCCGCAAATATACGAAAATAAATCCAATACTCTTGTAATCATATTATATTTCTACTTCAAAACATATAACAACTCAAAGTCAAAGGACTCAATAAGCATATTTTTCTAACCTTGAAAATAATGAATATTATTTGAGAACAAAGTCCACTCACTTCTTAGTAATCATAGCCGAGCCCACGGTTCACTTTCATAACTCACCAAAACAATTAAAATATTAACCAAGAATTTTCATACGATAATAGTAAACACAAACTCAAAATCCCAACACCGTCAACAAAAATCAAATTACAATTGAGACTCGTTTACAAGGTTATCCTAATACTTTTCGAAGGGTGAAACTACCTCGAAAGACTCACGGTCAACCGAGGGCCAACTTTCCAAATTTGGTCAACCGAGTCCGCGGGGCCCATGATCTCCATTTTACGATCCGAACGTTCCTATGGGTTCCACAAGGTTTAGGAAATACGTCCTACAAGTTTGGTTCGGATCGGACGGTTGGATCGCTCGTGATCGCACAAATCGGACGGTTATCGAAAAACGCAAACTTTAAGTTATTGAATCGGAACACATTTAAGTTTGGGTGGCAAATAGGGAAACACCAGTTTCTGATAGATTTTCTTCAGTCTTGAGGATCTCAGATGGTAATTTAGTTCTCTTTAATGAGTCCAACACTCCAATTTGGTCCACAAATTTATCCTCCACCACCACCTCAGGTTCTGCACAAGCAGTTCTTTTAGATAGTGGAAACCTTGTCTTAAGAACTGCTGGGTCTAATGCTAATACATCAGAGCCTTTGTGGCAAAGCTTTGATCATCCAGCTCATACATGGCTACCAGGAGCTAGAATTGGATTCAAGACTGTCATCACTTCATTAAAGAGTTCAGAGGATCCTGCACCAGGTCTTTTTACTCTTGAGCTTGACCCCAATGGAAGTAATACATATCGCTTACTTTGGAATAGGTCTAGACAGTATTGGAGCAGTGGAGCATGGGATGCAAACTCACGTATTTTCAGCGGGATTCCTGAGATGAATCGTAACTATTTCTACAATTTCAGCTTTGTTAAAAATAAAAACGAAAGTTATTTCACCTATTCTGTTTATAATCCCAAGACAATATCTCGATCCGTGATGCATACCTCAGGGCAGATTCAGCAACTCACATGGTTGGAGAATTCCAGCCAGTGGAATTTGTTTTGGAACCAACCGAGAAAGCAATGTGAAGTTTATGATTTATGCGGGGCATTCGGCAGTTGCAACGAGGTAAGCACGATCTCATGTAATTGTTTGACAGGTTTTGAGCCAAAGTTGCAGAGGGATTGGAATTTGCAGGCTTATTCTGGTGGGTGTAAAAGAAAAACCCCTCTGCATTGTGAGAATGCTACTAGTGCTGACGGGAAGCAAGACCAGTTTCTGAAAATGGTTAGGATGTCATTGCCTGAAAATGTGCAGTCTGTGAAGGTTGAGACTATTGCTGGATGCGAATCAATCTGCTTAAATAATTGCTCTTGCACTGCTTATGCTTATAATAGCAGTGGATGTTCAATTTGGATCGGACACCTCTTCAATCTGCAAGAAACCACATCAAGTGATAGTCAGGGAATAACTTTGTACCTCAGACTTGCAGCTTCAGAGTTTAAGAGTCCTAAAAGCAATAAGGGATTGATTATTGGTGTTGTGGCAGGCTCAGCTGCTGGAATAGCAATTCTCTTAGGCCTTATTGTGGTTGTAATCTTGAGACAAAGGAAGAGAGTGACTGGAACGGGAAAAGCAGTAGAGGGTTCATTGGTGGCCTTTGGGTACAGAGATCTGCAAGATGCAACAAAGAACTTCTCAGAAAAATTGGGGGGAGGAGGCTTTGGTTCTGTTTTCAAAGGGACCCTGCCTGATTCATCTGTCATAGCAGTAAAGAAGCTTGAAAGTGTTAGCCAAGGAGAGAAGCAATTCAGAACTGAAGTGAGCACAATTGGGATAATTCAACATGTCAATCTTGTCCGGCTTCGCGGGTTCTGCTCTGAAGGTACAAAAAGGATGTTGGTCTATGATTACATGCCGAATGGATCATTGGATTCTCACCTTTTCCATGATACGCGTTCAAATGTTTTGGATTGGAAAACAAGGTACCAAATTGCTCTGGGGACAGCAAGAGGGTTGGCTTATCTTCATGAGAGAAATGCATCATAGATTGTGACATAAAGCAATACATTGTGACATAAGTGGCAGTTCTTGGCCTTGCAAAGCTTGTTGGAAGAGAGTTCAGCAGGGTCCTGACAACCATGAGAGGGACAAGAGGCTATCTTGCACCAGAGTGGATTTCAGGAGTGGCAATAACAGTGAAAGCTGATGTTTAATTGAACTCATGCACATGGTCAGCGGAGAGATAATGTTTATGTTCCTATAATCTGTGAATTGATGTAAATGCAACCATTGCCGGGAGGAGCTGATAATGACATGTCTGTCTGTTTTGGATTAATTAATTCATACTCGTAGCGTGGTATGTGATTCAGAAACCTTATGTCGTTATTGGTTCATTAAACCCATTGGATTTGAAAGTAAATTCTGAGAAAGAAGAATCAGAAGCGTACAAATAGTTTTGTACGGTTGAATGGGCTCATTGGATTTCAGTTGAAACTTGGAAGAGAGAGGTTGATGATTGTAGCTGCTGGACAAGAAGCCAACGATTCATTTGGCCGAAATGGGGAAGGCAAGACCAGTTTGTCTTCACTGTGAGTTAGGCGTTTGAGGACCTAGACATGAACGGCCTTTACTTTCGAGCCTGTTGCCAGCTATCAAAATGTCAATTATAATGAAGCTGAATAATAGCTGTAAAGTCTCATGTCCATATCCACATAACCTAGTCACTATTTTGGTTTTGGATGACAGACAATATGCCCAGCGTACCCTATAAAAGTATAAAAATTTGTGTAAAATGAGGATAGCACTATTTTGTTATTTCCGACCAATTACAGTATGTCAAGTAGAAAAGTTATCATATGTGGCATACCATGATTGATCGAGAATATCCACGCTTGAAGTGGTAATGTGGGTGCTTAAGGAAGAATGCACTAAAGAACCGAAAAAAGACATCACTACGCTTCATTTCTTGTTTGAAACTCATGACAGTGATCGATTGGTAAGAAATTAATTTTGACAAAATCCCTTTTTTATTGGTGTGGAAGAGTTTGCAGTTTTTTGGTGTTATGGGGCCTGTGGCCCAATAATAAGAAACAACCACTTCTAAATAGGCCTGGCAAATCTTCTAACAGAGAAGTCCTGGGACAATAATACAGTGACCTTTTTTTTGGGGTCTGAATAATACCATGACTCAGTAGCCCAAATCTATACTTAAAAGTTTACAAAGCTTGTCGGCAACAACATGAGATGAGACAACTTAAAATGGCCAACCCAAACAACATGGAAATATAGCTTGGAGGCTGGCTTGAGACACCAAATATCATCTCAAATTTTATGTTCACTAATTTTTTGAGAAGATGCCAACGGGTCAGTGAGTTCAGTGGTAAGAGCATTTGCGTGCATATCAGGTACTCATAGGTTGGAATCCCAATGACACCTTCCATTCCCCTTTCCAGACTTTGACAACAACAAAAATAAATTAAATTATGGGAAGGTAACATGAAAATTTATATGATTTGTCACATCATCATCAACAATATGGTTGATTTATATTTAGGGGAATGCTATCAACTTTCTCTCTAACCTTCTCTTTTGGTTAGGAATGAAGAAAATTTTCAAGTGTATACATTCCTCTCTCCCGACTTTTCGGTGAGAGTCTACCCCCTGCCTAGGGTTAGGGTTTTTTCTCCTAGTTTTCTTCTAGGTTTTCTTGGCGGCTACTTGTCTGCCGTTTGGGGGGGGGGGGTGTGTTGAAACTTGTTATCCACGATCGATAACATGGATTTTATGGTTGCGAGGGAAGATGTGGAGGAAGTGGTTTGTTCTTTTGATAAGGTGTTGTCGTTAACTAACGAAGAAAAAGATGGCCTTCAAATCGAACCAAATGATACGACAACGATGAACGAGCGGCTCCATCTTTGTTTGGTAGGGACGGTACTTACTGATCAAGGTTTCAATCGTGAGGCTTTCAAACAAACCATGTTGAGGGCCTGGGGTACGATGCGAGAGGTGGGTGTGAAGGACCTGCGAGATAATCTTTTCTTATTTACGTTCACAACTATGCTTGATAAGGAGATGGTGATACGAGAGGGACCTTGGAATTTTGATTAAAAAAAACCTGGACTTACTAGAAACACCATATGGTAATAGAGCACCGAACAGAATGGTTCTTCATAATGCTGATTTTTGGGTTCAAGCGCACAATCTGCCATTAAATAGAATGACTACTATGACTAGGCGCCAGATTGGAAATAGGTAGGGTCAATGCATTGATGTGATGGAAGGAGCATACGGTGAATGTTTGGGTAGGTATTTGCATATTAAGGTTTGGTTGGATGTGACCAAACCTCTTTGCAGAGTGATGAAGCTGCAATTTGACCACTCTTTAGAGGTAGTGATTGAGTTCAAATATGAACGACTACCTGATTTTTGTTATGCTTTGGGAGGATTTGCCATGTAGTCAAGGAGTGCAAATTTGTGAGTGCCATAGAGAAGGAAGCAAAAGAAAAGCCTTATGGTTCATGGTTACATTCGAAGTTTAAGGTGGGTAGGGGGAGAACTATTAATCCAAGGAAGCAGGAGGAAGAGAGGAATAGTCGACGATCTTTTGGGAATAAAGAAGGGAATTGTCCAGGAGTGGGTGGAGATAGAGGGTCTAGCGGTGGGCCACATGGGAATTATTTTAAACATAACGAACATGGTACTGGTGGTTCGATTACAATTGAGGATGATATAGTTGACAATGCATCTTTGGCAAACAGACTGAAGTCTAAAAGGGGGGTGGTAAAGGGGAGAGTAAATTCACAATCAGTGAAGGGGAATTGATTGGCTGAGAAATTGGCAGAGGCTGCTCGCTGCCAGAAGCTGAAGAAGACGAAATTCAACTAGCGCGCGCGAGGTAGCTTGGGAGACAACAGGGAGGAGCTCGATGCGCCATCTACCAAGCCTAACATTCTGAGTGATCAGAAAAATAGAATTGGGGGGTGATATGGAAAGTAAGAGAGATTGAGATGTGTTGATAAATCAGGCAGACATTCAAAAAGGTGAAGTCGAGTCCATTTCGAAAGACAATGTTAAGACAGTGGCAGTTTGTTTTCATAAGATATTAGGCAGCTTAATAAATAATGAGGACACTATTGTAAAAGGAGGAGCACATGCTGATGTAGAGAACGAATTGAAAAGTGTGCCTGAGAAAGTGGAATAAGCATATATGGCAAATAAAGAGGAACAATCTGCACTTATGCAAATTGACAATGTTAGTAGTTCTGAAACGAGGGGAGAGGATTTGGTCAAAGTAGGTAGAGGGAGATGGAAGCGCAAGGCACAACTGGTGAAACCGATTGGAGAAAATACAGGTAGTGGGCTTGAAAACAATGTGGGAAAGGAGGGGGAAAAAGAAAATGTGATGACAAGATTGTTACAAATACATTTGTAACCAAAAAAGTGAAGATAGAGAAAGAGGTTAAAATTGCTGAGATAGAACACGTGGTGGGACTAGCGGGACTAGCCCACCACGAACAATGAGAATTTTAAGTTGGAACGTCTAGGGTTTTGGGACCCTTGGGATGTTCCATTCTCTCAAGCGTATTTTAAGGGAGGAAAACCCCAAATTGGTGTTTCTTATGGAAACGCGGATGACGAAAGCTCAAATGGAGAATAGAAGATTTCAATGTGGTATGTCAAGGGGAATTTCTGTGGGTAGAGTGGGGTTGGGGGGAGGTTTATTATTGATGTGGACAACTAGTTGGGAGGTGAATTTGTTACCATACTCAACAGGTCATATACATGTATCAGTTAAAACCTCAAATAATTATTGCTTCTGTTTGACGGGTTTTTATGGGAATCCAGAAACCCAAAATTGAAGATTTTCTTAGGAGTTACTTCGACGTCTCTCACAGTCAGTGAATGGACCTTGGCTAGTCATCGGAGACTTTAATGAAATCTTGATGGCTTCAAAGAAAACAGGTTTAAGAGATCGCCCAACATATCAAATGAACTCCTTTCGCCAAGCTTTGGTGGATTGCAACTTGTGTAGTGTCCCATACCAAAGATATCCTTTCACTTGGGCTAGAACATACCCGAGTCGGGGTTACGGTGGAGGAAAGGTTGGACATGTGTGTAGTTAATTGGAGAATTAGTGCGGATTATAGTCATATTCTGACATATCATTTAGTAGCATCGGGGTCAGATCACTATCCGATACTTGGAGAATTATTGAATGAAACCCCCACGGTGGAGGCAAAGGAGAAAAGAAGATTTCATTTTGAGCAAATGTGGACACTTGAGAAAGGCTATGAAGATATTATTCGTGAGGCTTGGGATTCCACTGATGTTATGGAAGGCGTGAAGGAGGGAATTAAGAATTGTGCAGGGAAATTGGCATAATGGAATAAATTAACCTTTGGGCATGTGCAAAAGCAGCTTGCTGCTGCCCATAAGGAACTGGAGGTTTTACAGGGGCGAATGGGACAAGATCAAGTGTTAATAAAGAAAAAAGTAGAAAGGACCATTGTTATTTTACTCGAGAAAGAGGAGGTAATGTGGAGGCAACGTTCCAGGGTTGCTTGGATAAAGGAAGGGGACAAAAACACCAAGTTTTTTCACAAAAGAGCCAACACAAGGGAACAGAAAAATACAATAAAAGGGTTGTTTGACGAAGACCATTTTTGGCAAACAAATAAGCAAGTTATTAGTTTGATGTTCTGCAATTTTTTCAATCATTTATTTTCTACTTCAGGTGGTAGGGATATGGAGAGAGTCTTAGAGGTGATTGAGCCAAAGGTGACACAACAGATGAATTACCAATTACTCCAACCTTTTACTAGAACAGATGTGGAGACTGCATTGTTTCACATGTATCCTACGAAGGCACTGGGGCATGATGGAATGCCGGCTCTTTTCTATCAACGCTACTGGCACATTGTAGGGGACGAGGTATCGCACAAGTGCTTGCAGATATTGAATGAAGAAAGCAGTGTCCAAGATTAAAACGGATAATGGACTGGTTAACAACAGTTACTTTTTCGGTGCTTTGGAAAGGTAATCCATTCGGGCATGTTGTTCCTCAAAAAGGGTTAAGACAAGGGTGTCCCCTTTCACCATACTTATTTTTAATGTGTGGTGAAGGCTTTTCAAAGCTGTTGTAGAATGCTGAAAGGATAGGGAGTTTGCGTGGGATTCAAATTGCTCATGGAGCTCCATCAGTCAATCATTTATTCTTTGCTGACGATAGTATTCTCTTTCTTGATGCAACTAAAGAGTCTTGTGAAGCAGTGAAGAATATATTTCAAGTGTATGAGGAGACTTCCGAGCAGAATATCAATTTCACAAAGTCGGCATTAAGTTTGAGCCCAAATGCTACTGCCGTTGAAAAACAAATAGTTTTGGATTTACTAGAAATTTCGTTGGTGTCTTGCCATGAAAAATATTTAGGTTTGCCTATGGTGACTGGCAGGGGAAGAAAGCAGATTTTTGGGACTGTCAAAGATCGAATCGGAAAACGAATTAGTGGGTGGAAGGAAAAGCTCCTATCTAGAGCGGGTAAAGAGATCCTGGTTAAAGCTGTGTTACAGGGTATGCCCACCTACTCTCGATGAGCTGTTTTCGGATGCCTAAGGGGATGTGTAAGGAACTTCATGGCTTAATGGCTAAATTCTGGTGGTCTAAAAGTAAGAATATGCGAGGTATTCATTGGACTAAATGGGAGACGTTATGTGTGAGCAAGCAGATTGGAGGATTGGGATTTAGAGACCTTGAGGCTTTTAATCAAGCTCTCCTTGCAAAACAAAGTTGGAGATTATTTTCTAATTGTAATTCCTTGGCAGCGAGAATTTTCAAGGCCCGATACTTTTCGCATTGTAATTTTCTAGAAGCTGGATTGGGGTATTGACCCTCACTTATTTGGAGTTTGTTGATATGGGGGAAGGATTTGTTGAAGGCGGGTTTGCGGTGGAGAGTTGGAAATGGTGAAGATATACAGGTTTATCAGGATCGATGGGTGCCTTTACCAATGAATTTCAATATTATCTCAACGCCACAATCTGATGCTTCTATGAAAGTATGTGAGTTGTTTTACTGCAGCCAGACAATGGGATGAAGAGTTACTAAAAGCTAATTTTTGGGAACAGGAAGTGAAGGCTATCCTCCAAATTCCACTGGCTTCAATTCGTAGAGAGGATAAATTAATTTGGCACTATGATCGAAGCGGCAAATACTCAGTCAGAAGTGATTATATGGTTGCATGCATGAAGAAGCAGAGGGAAAATGACATGGAAGGGTCCTCGACACAAGATGGTACATTGTTATGGAAAACACTATGAAATTTGCAGGTGCCTAATAAAATCAAATTCTTTCTATGGAGATGTATATGGGGGTTTTTGCCTTGCAGACAAAATCTTTACCATAGGAAGATCTTGAATTCTCCAATATGTCCACGTTGTGGGAAGAAAGTGGAGTCAATTATTCATGCAATATGGGCTTGTAATGAGGTCAAAGAAATTTGGTCTTTATCACACTAGAGCGCAAATGGACATGAGTGGAGAATTACATCTTTCAAGGAACTTTGGCAAGCTGTGATTGTGGTCTCAAGTAAAGAGGAGGTGGATCTTTTTGCTTATCTATGTTGGGATATTTGGAATGATAGAAACAATCTGTTATTTCAAGGACGAAGTCTTGAGAGTGTATTAGTGTTTAATAAAGCTTTGGCTTATCAGATGGAGTTTTTACTCTAAATCTTGCCCCTATATGCTCCCATATAAGGCAAGGGCTCAGTCAGAGTTCTATTAATTGGCATGCCCCATTGGATGGTCAGTACAAAATTAATGTTGACGGGGCAGCCAAACTTGATGGGTTTGTGTGAGGAGTTGGAGCAATGATTTGCAATGGAAATGGGGAGTTTATGGTTGCTTGTTCTCGACAAGTGCTAGGACATTTTAGTGCACAAGCTATGGAACTAATTGCTGCAAACAAAGGTCTTTGGTTCGCATATGATCTTGGCTTTCATGACACTGTGCTAGAGATGGATGCGCATGGGGCGGTAGATAGAATCAATTCTAATGAAGAGTGTCTTGAAGCAGAAGGGAATCTAGTGGAAGATATCAAGGAGATGTAGGGGTGGTTTAGATCTTTCTCGTGTAATTGGCAACGACAAGAAGGTAACAAGGTTGCCCATGACCTAGCTCAATATGGCACTAGGAACGCTGGTTTTTTCACATGGTTTGAGGAGGAGCCATTATGGCTAACTCCTTTTCTTTCTACAAATTTAGAAGCTAATGGCCGATCTTTGTGTTTGATGGCAAGTGGGAGGTGCTCTTTTTCCTTTCGGGGTTTTTTATGCTAAAGGTTTTTTACAGAGGCCCAAGCTTGCACATCCTTTTGTTTTCTTCTCAGTGTATTATGCTATCTGATTATTGAATGAAATTCCTTTCACCCAAAAAAAAAAAAACCTTCTCTTTTGGACATTCTCCCTTTTCCTAATGACATGTGTCATTTTCTTTACACTTAAAATAATGTCATTAATACTTAAGACAAGCTAACTTTTGTTTTCCAAGCTTACCCTTATTAAATATAGGGCCCCTCAAATATTGACTTTCATGTTTTCCATCAATTTATCCTTTATTTTATTTTTACAATTTTCTTATTACGTTGTTAAAAAATTAATTTAAAAGTGATATATCATATATTGATGAAGAACCACGAGTGTGATGAAAAATGCAAATTGACGTGGAAAGAAACATGTATTAGATGCATGTTGATGTTGAATTCGTTGGAATGATATAGGTGTTCCAAGAATTGTTTTTACCATCTCATCCATTTCCGCCTTCTGGAACTAATTTTTAGGTTGTTTCCTCTTGATTTTTTAAAATAAAAAATCTGACCTTTTTTTTTTCTTATTTAACTTTTAACAAGATGATAAAAAAAGTTGTAAAAAAAAAGGATTAATTGAAAGAAACATAAAAGTCAATACATTTAGTAAGGGTAGATTAGGAAAACAAAAGCTAGCTTGTCTCAAGTATTAATGACATTGTTTTAAGTGTAAAGTAAAGTGACACATGTGATTAGGAAAATGGAGAAGCTCTCTCTGCATCAATTCAGCTGCTCCATAATTGATTCAATTGCATCCTCAACTTGTGATACTCGCAAGTGCACGAGCCGTTCAGTAGTATAGCATATGTAAGTGCAAGGTCGATTCCACAGGAATTGGTGATTGAATGATTCAATTTAGTTTCCCTACACAAAACAGAAATGAAAATAAAAGAACATAAAATAAGAAGAAAGAAAAGAACTAAAACAAGATGGTGAGGTTTTAGAATCCACCTTAATTGTTCGAATCATGTTATGGCAGCAAGTAAACAAATTGATTCACTCATGACGATTCTCACAAATAAGTCCATGGTGTTTGGATCAGATTGCATTGAACATCACAAGGACTCCAAAGCATGGTGTTTACATTAGGAGTTCCAGAAACCAAATCACATGAACCATTTCTATGTAGTTCATGAGTTGCTAATGGATGGAATGAAGATGATCCCCAAACCTTCCCAACAAGAGCATAATGCATAAAACCTTAGGTGATAAATCAAAGGATGCAAAACAGCTCCATTAAAACAGTGAAGAAGAATTCATGAATGAAATCAAACTTTATAAACTCAAACCATGATACAAGACCAGAAATATGTTTATTAAAACTAATGACAGAAAAACAAAGTAAAGCTAAGGAAACACAAGAAGAAAATAAAAGGTAAAGGGAGGAGAAGAAGATAAGGACAGCATGCTAGAGATGGAAAAGCTTCATGGATGCCAGGAGGCCAAAGCCTCCCAACTGCTGCCTTCTTTCTTCTGTCCCTTTGTGACTCTCAACTCTCCCTCTCTTTGTGTACAATGTAAGTGTAAATGATGGATATGAATTTCTTGACCCTTAGCTCTTTGGAGACTCTCTATTTATAGGCACAGGGGTTATGTGAATCAGATTATACAATTGAGTTCACTAACCACACCCACTTTACCTAACACACAACTGCATTTGAAAACAATTCCTCTTCTCTTTAGGCTTAGTGTTGCAGCTCCCACTTCATCTTCTTTTATTTCTTTTAGCTGCTGCAAAACTCCACTCCAATTATAAGTAATGAATTCGCTTCACCTAACTTCCCCACAATCAATAACACCTCATGCTTAGGTCAGAATGACCAACACACTTAGCTCATCCTTAGGTCAGGCATGACCAGCAACTTCAAGGGCTCGCGCATTGAGCTTCCCTTCAGCTGCATCCTCAACTTGTGATACTCGCAAGTGCACGAGCCATTCGGTAGTATAGCATATGTAAGTGCGAGGTCGATTCCCAGGGATTGGTGATTGAATAATCCAATTCAGTTTTCCTACACAAAACAGAAAAACAAGAAAGAAAATAAATAAAACAAGAAAGAAAAAAAAGAAAATAACTCAAGTAGATAAGTTCCCAAGTTCAATTAGATTAACGGATTGTTTCTAGCTAAAGTATGATTAAGCCATGGTGTTTGGTCTTAACCTTGTATTCCTAATTCCCTAATTTGATCATCTGTTGTCTAACCTAAACTAAGCATTAGGAATCCATTAAGCATAGAAGAACATTTTAAACAACCAAGTATGTATCTAATCCCTGTTGTCGAATGTCCATACATACTCTTCCTATTCATAGTTCAATTCGAATTCAAGCATGGTGTCTACTCTTAATTCAAACCAAGATAGCTAACATGCAAGCCTAAATGGTGATCAATCATTCAAACTAGCATATTAACTTATAAGCATAATGAATAAGAACAAAAACCATAATTGAAACTTGGAAACTAATCAAACTTGAAACTAAAGAAAAGAATTTACATAACAATGAAAAGTAAAGTGGAACTAAGAAAAACTTAAGGAGAATTTCAGCACAAAGATTTCATTACAACAATTGAAAACTAGAAAGAAAAACTAAGAGAATTTGAGGGAGAGAAGGGAGGGGAGCTCTAGAGAAGTGTTTGAGAGCTCCCCCCTTGGGGGTGTTTTATGAAGCTTGAAGACTTCTTTATTTATAGGGCTAAGAGGGAGGAACATCATGATGAATTCCAACACCACCATTCCTCATTTAATACAATCCATAACTCACACTTCATCTTGTCTATGTTAGTGTGGTTGGAATCAATTCCATCCCATACTTCTTTTGCTGCACCTCAAGCTTTCTTCACATGAGATTTCAAAGGTGTTCAATTTGTGGCTGCCTTTTGCTGCCAACCCATGTGGGTTTTCTTTTGGTTGCTGGAAAAAATGATTCTTCTGAACCAGGCTTGGTGTAGGAAGGCCTGAGGTTTCAATATGTATCCAATGAGGCTCAAATTTGGATATGTCATAATAGACACCCATTGGAACAACCTTTATGAAGAATGTATTCACATCTGAGTAGTACAGGTGCACGTTTTGGGCCTTGCAAGTTGACTGCCGAAAATAGACTGGAATTGACTTCATTGCAGTCAGCTTGTGGGCTTGTTTTGGGCTTGATCTTCCCTCCTCCAAAATCTGGAAAAATCTGGATCTTGAAGCTCTTTGAATTATCTTTCCAAGCATATGCAGCCCAGCTCAAGGAAAAATCGGAAAGCCCTTCAAATGTGATATTTGGCCCAGTAACGCAGATGCTGCCGAATTTGACCTTAAGTTGCCAAAACTTGTATAACTTTCTCTAGAAGACTCAGAATCATGAACTGTAAAATTCTCCAGAAACTAGACTTCCGCATCGTTCCAATGATATAGGGCTCAGCATCTGGTTCATCCTGAGCAAGTACAGTCCAATTCGTGAAGTTGACTGATCTGCAGACACCTTTTTGAGCTAACTTGTCTCCAAAATGCATTTAATGAGTCCCAAGCTTATTACACTGAAACAAACACAAAATTTATTAAAAGCACAAGTTTAACTCAAAAACATAATCAAATCATAAGTTAGAAGGGTACAAAATGATATATAAATATGCACCGATCAAATGTCATCTTTCCAATCACATGTCATTTGGGCCAATCCAAGGTCAAAGGAAGAAGTTAAGGCTAAAACAAATTGCTAACTCATTTGACAGCACAGACAAAATTCATCATGAGCATGGTTCTGTGTTTGACAAGTGATAGACTCCAGATTTATCCAATGAGGCTGCATTTTGGATATGTTATAATACACACCCATTGGAACAACTTGCATGAAGGATGTTGCCTCATCCGAGCTGTGTAGGTTGCTAAAACAAAACTTGCAATGTGACATACGAAACTGGACTGGCAAGGGAGTGTAGCCTAAAATGGGTTTGTCTTTAAGCTCTTCTTCCATTCATCCAAATCAGGCCTTAACATGTTTGAATTGCATGAATTATGCTCTCTTTCTCTATTGGCCTACAAAACACATAAAGAGAGGCAAATGACTCAGAATTCTAAGAAACTAAGCAAAATGAGTAAGTAAATAAGGTATGTATATGTATGAAATTATGAGCTTAACAAGGTCCAAAAGAGAAGGTTAGAGAGAAGTTTTTTTTTTTTTTTTAATAATCAAATAGAAACTTCATTAGATAAACTTCAACGGTATAATCAAAGACGTCAATAAGACATCTAAAATACCAATCCCAAGAGGGCAACAAACTAACATGCTAAAAACACAACTAACGCGAACAAAAGATGCACTAAAACTAGCTCACATCACCACAATTAACCATAAGCCCAAACAAAGCCCACAAACCCAACATAACCAAAACCCTAAAACAACTCATGAGCCTAGACGAACCCTACCACCACCACCTAATGAAGCGCCGTTGCGGCCACACCCACCATCGCATTCGTAACAGATTTGGGGAAAATATAATTTCCAACGATTTACCTGCGCATAAGAGCGAACAAATAAATGAAAACAACAACTTTACCAAAAAACAATTGAGTGATTTGCTAGCAATCCCCTTATATTTATGCTGCATGTTTGTTAATAAATATCCCAAATTGATCATTCATATATGCAAATTGTAAGAGACATTGAGGCCATCAAAGACTATTAATTAAACCCCCCACGCTCCTGTAATAATGCACAAGTTAAGTTAGTAGTGGTGGAGCACATTGAGGCCACCAACTAGCTAAAAAAGCTTGACCAGAGGTCAAGATAGAACCTAGCAACGAGCAGGGCTGCGACGAATGAGTCTTTATTGTTGGACTTTTCCCTTCAAGTACTATGGTTGGTATGAACATTTTGTTGTGAATTAATGACTAACTCACTGCCCTTAAAGATCTTGTTGTTGATGGACTTTGGACAAAGAACTCAATGATGGATGAGTCTTACACAAACACACAGAAATTAACCAAGCACAAATGACACAAGTGTTTATAGAGGTTCAGCAACTTGCCTACATCCTCTTTGGTGATCACCTTGAGAAATTTCACTAATGAAGATAGGTTACAACTTTGGTTTACAAAAGGAAACCCCCTTAGAACACTACCCTCACAATCTGTTTCTCACACACCCTTGCTCAACACCTTGATACACTTGGAGAACTCTCTTGCTCTCCCTTGGCTCTATTGCCAAAACTGAAAAACTCCTACTACTTAGAATTCCAGCTTATACCACTTACAATTATTCAACTTGTTTTCAAGGCACCATCTTTGTCCTCCACGTTCCTCCTTTAGTCACCACTAATGTCAGATCAAGTAGGTAAATAGCATCCAACTCAGCCACCTCCATTAAACCAGAAAATGGAGAGAGGAATATCCAAAATAAGATAACCAATTAGTCATGAGTGCTCTCCCAACTATCCAGCAGGTAGTCAACCCTTCTTACACCTCAGAAGTGACCCACTAAGACTCTGAAATCATGTGGAAAGCGATAGCCATCGAAAACACAGTTGAAAACACGTAAGGAAAACGTCAGGCACGCTGAGAGCGACGGTCGCCAGTTCCTGGCGACCGGTCGCAGAGGTTTTTCCCTCCAGATTTTGAATCTCCTTCTGCGACGCGGTCGCTCGTGCTTCCTGCGACCGATCGCAAAGAACTAGCGACCGGTCGCTCTTCAGCTTCCGCCTCCAGACTTCAAGTCTGCTTCTCGCGACCGGTCGCCAATTCCTAGCGACCGGTCGCTGAGGAGACTCAAAAAATCCTCCTTTAGCGCCAAAACAACCTTGTATCCTTTAGGTGAGCCATTTTTTCCAACACATTTATCACACAAAAACAGATGAAATGAACGGCTAGCTGAGATTGCTTCCGTATGAACCCAACCAGTGATGATTTTCTATCTGATGAACCGCCAGCCACAAGTTACATTGGTTGGAAAAATATTTGCCTCTGCTCTGGAAGGAAGGATACAAGTTATTACAACCACTACCAAAAAAACAAAAAACAAAAAATAAAATTTTTTTTAAAAAAAACAGCAATAAAGCACAAATCTAGCAAAGAAAGTGATTTGTGTAGCCTTTTCAACACGGGAAAACAAAAGGAAAATCTAGCCAATGGGTCCAAGTTTCAAACTTTTTGTTCATCTGTTGGTGGTAGATAGTAGAATTGGTCATGACTCATGACTGAATTCTTGTTGACTGTTGAAAAAGGTATATAAATTTGCTAAAACGAAAGTAAGGCGATGCTCATTTCTATATTACCATAATAATGAAACAATTTAAACGCAAATTGATTGACTTGGTCCATTGCGGCTGCCAAAGCTACAAATTGCATCAAACTCTGTTCATATATGGTTTTTGTGGTCCAATCTTATTGGATGGTTGGTTGACCACATAACCTGAGTTTCTCCAAAGGTGACAAAATTTTACTTGCAGACAGAAGAGTTTATCTTTGACTTTTTGCCACATATGGCACACGATGATATATTGCCGCACAGCCGCCCAAGTCCAAAATCCACCAAATGACCAAAACCATGTGGTAGAATAGAAAATTCAAGTCCACTCTCTCTCTCTCTCTCTCTCTCTCTCTCTCCCCTTTCTTTAAAGTTTTAAGTTCTTGGTGCAATACAGTATCTAGCATTTGTCTGCAAATTGGTTTTGTGCAGCCATGGATGCCAAAACCAAACAAAGTTTGGTGCTTTTGCTTTGCTTATGCCTACATCTCAAAACCCATGTTTGCCTTGCAGCTGACACCATCGCTGCAAACCTATCTCTCTCTGGTGATCAAATCATTGTCTCTGCAGGAAAGGTTTTTGAGCTGGGTTTCTTCAAACCAGGTAATTCTTCTTACTACTACATAGGCATGTGGTACTCTAAACAACTAGTATCCTTGGAGACCATAGTTTGGGTGGCAAATAGGGAAACACCAGTTTCTGATAGATTTACTTCAGTCTTGAGGATCTCAGATGGTAATCTAGTTCTCTTTAATGAGTCCAACACTCCAATTTGGTCCACAAATTTAGCCTCCACCACAACCTCAGGTTCTGCACAAGCAGTTCTTTTAGATAGTGGAAACCTTGTCTTAAGAGCTGATGGGTCTAATGCTAGTACATCAGAGCCTTTGTGGCAAAGCTTTGATCATCCAGCTCATACATGGCTACCAGGAGGTAGAATTGGATTCAACACTATCACCAATCAAACCTTAATTCTCACTTCATGGAAGAGTTCAGAGGATCCTGCACCAGGTCTTTTCACTCTTGAGCTTGACCCCAATGGAAGTAATGCGTATCTCATACTTTGGAATAGGTCTAGACAGTATTGGAGCAGTGGAGCATGGGATGAAAAGTCACGTATTTTCAGCTGGGTTCCTGAGATGAGGCTTAACTATATCTACAATTTCAGCTATGTTACAAACAAAAACGAAAGTTATTTCACCTATTCTGTTTATGATCCCAAGAAAATATCTCGATTCGTGATGCATACCTCAGGGCAGATTCAGCAACTCACATGGTTGGAGATTTCCAGCCAGTGGAATTTGTTTTGGAACCAACCAAGAAAGCAATGTGAAGTTTATGATTTATGCGGGGCATTCGGCAGTTGCAACGAGGTAAGCACGGTCGCCTGTAATTGTTTAACAGGTTTTGAGCCAAAGTTGCAGAGGGATTGGAATTTGCAGGCTTATTCTGGTGGGTGTAAAAGAAAAAACCCTCTGCATTGTGAGAATGCTACTAGTGCTGACGGGAAGCAAGACCAGTTTCTGAAAATGGCTGGGATGTCATTGCCTGAAAATAAGCAGTCTGTGAACGTTAAGACTATTGCTGGATGTAAATCAGCCTGCTTAAATAATTGCTCTTGCACTGCTTATGCTTATAATAGCAGTGGATGTTCAATTTGGATCGGAGACCTCTTCAATCTGCAACAACTCACATCAAGTGATAGTCAGGGAATAACTTTGTACCTCAAACTTGCAGCTTCAGAGTTTAAGAGTCCTAAAAGCAATAAGGGATTGATTATTGGTGTTGTGGCAGGCTCAGCTGCTGGAATAGCAATTCTCTTAGGCCTTATTGTGGTTGTAATCTTGAGACAAAGGAAGAGAGTGACTGGAACGGGAAAAGCAGTAGAGGGTTCATTGGTGGCCTTTGGGTACAGAGATCTGCAAGATGCAACAAAGAACTTCTCAGAAAAATTGGGGGGAGGCGGCTTTGGTTCTGTTTTCAAAGGGACCCTGCCTGATTCATCTGTCATAGCAGTAAAGAAGCTTGAAAGTGTCAGCCAAGGAGAGAAGCAATTCAGAACTGAAGTGAGCACAATTGGGACAATTCAACATGTCAATCTTGTCCGGCTTCGCGGGTTCTGCTCTGAAGGTACAAAAAGGATGTTGGTCTATGATTACATGGCGAATGGATCATTGGATTCTCACCTTTTCCATGATACGCGTCCAAATGTTTTGGATTGGAAAACAAGGTACCAAATTGCTCTGGGGACAGCAAGAGGGTTGGCTTATCTTCATGAGAAATGCAGAGATTGCATCATACATTGTGACATAAAGCCAGAAAACATTCTTTTAGATACTGAACTTGGTCCAAAAGTGGCAGACTTTGGCCTTGCAAAGCTTGTTGGAAGAGAGTTCAGCAGGGTTCTGACAACCATGAGAGGGACAAGAGGCTATCTTGCACCAGAGTGGATTTCAGGAGTGGCAATAACAGTGAAAGCTGATGTTTACAGCTACGGAATGATGCTGTTTGAATTCGTGTCGGGAAGACGAAACTCTGAGCAATCTGAAGATGGCAAAGTTAGATTCTTCCCAAGTTGGGCTGCTAGCCAGATAAGCACTGCAGAAACTGATGTGCTGAGCCTATTAGACCCCAGGCTAGATGGAAATGCTGATGTACAAGAGCTCACAAGGATTTGTAGAGTTGCTTGCTGGTGTGTTCAAGATGATGAGGCTCATAGGCCATCAATGGGCCAGGTGGTGCAAATCCTTGAGGGAGTTTCAGATGTCAACCTGCCACCAATACCAAGATCTCTCCAAGTCCTTGGAGACGACCAGGAGCACATAATCTTCTTCACTGAGTCATCCTCAAGCCAGAGTTCGCATCAAAGGAGCAATAACACTTCAACAGCTTCCTCTCAGACCAAGAGCACCACATCTTCAACCATCTCCAAGATATCTGAAGAAGAGCATCAAATAAACACTTGATGTGCCTTTTCCATTTGGTCATTTGGTTTGAGCCTTCTAAGTAATTGTCATATGTATTATATATTTTTATATAGCTTCTTTTGATTTGGTATGATAATTGTATTATTGTTTATATATATTCCAAGAGCCTTACTTCAGAACAAAGTCTTTGGAGATAAAATTGCTGTTTCTATTTGAAAACCTTCATTTGCACAAATGAAAATTGGACCAAAAACTATAATTGAACCATTGTTTGAGTTTCAATTGAACCACATAAATAGACGATTAAACAGCTAGACTCAAATGTAATCAAAATGAGAGTTTGTCACCCTTGAGATATGCTCTTATTTGGTGAGATTAAATATTTGAAGGTTGCTCTTCTTGAAAGAGATTAGAGACAAATTAAGGAAGTTTGATAAAAGAATTGCAAGACTGTGCCATCATTTTTTATTGATCTACATAAAATGGATAGAGCAAAAACGACAGCGTAGCAAACAGATGGCAAACATACAAAGCCAAACTCATGAACAGTGGTGCACCCCGATCACACCATAAGAGAACCGGTGCTTAAAACCTTAATCAACCGTTAAACCCCAAGAAAGAACCCAACTAATTTTTGCTTTTCAAATTCGTTCTCATTACGCGCCTTCTTCTTTCTCTCCCAGGTACTCTCTCTGCAACTATTATGATTTTCTTTTTCATTACAAATATAATCTATAGAAAATAGTTTTCCTTCAATCTTCTGTGGCTCTTGTTGTGTTTCTCCCTTTACTTTCTATGAATTTTACTGAAAAAGATTGGATTTTTCCTTGAAAAAGAGACCACATAAAAATTGGGTTTGTTAGGGTTTCTTTGAATGAGATTGAATTGCTGTGTGCAAGTTCTTTGAGGATGGAATGAACCCTTCTTTTTCTTTTGTACCTCTTGGTGTGTGATTAGATTCGTCTAAAGAATATGAACGGAAAGGCGATGAACCAAAAAGGGGGAAATTTTGAACCCAATCCTATATCTTTATGTACGGATAATCTAGATGGAAAGATTTATGAGAAGAAGAAGAAGAAGAAAGGGATGTTAGCTAAGAAGTCTGATCTCCCATGTGATGGTGACAAGAAACTTCTCATCTGCTCCCATGATGGGTTTCCTGATCATACCCAGAACTGTTCATCAGTTGGTATTCAGAATTCTAATAACTGTTCAAAGATGAGCAACCATGGGTCTGATGAAGTAAGAAGTGATAGTTTTCTTGAGGATCTTCAGGCCAGCCAACCCTCTGCTGTACTTCAATGCAGCAAGGTCGAACTTGAAGGTTCTAATGGCAGTGTTTGTGAAGATAAAAAGACTGGTAGTGGCAGAGCCTGCGCCCACGATGGAAAAGAAAATAATTTTTTTGTAAAGAAGTGGCAGAAGAGGCAGCGTACTGCTAGGGATCAACAAAGGCACTGGGTGAAGGAACAACCAAGTTACAGATATCCAGCTGTAGAGAATAGTGTCTGGGTTGAGCATGGTAATAGTTTGGAAGCTAATGCATTGGTTTTTTCTGGACACAACAGTGGTGCTTACGGGAGAACGCCCTGGAGAGTATTGGGTGAAGCACCACAATGGGTTGCTTCTCAACAGAGGTTGAATTGCAATGGGAAAAAAGGACTTGGAAATTGTAGAGCAAACTTCTTTGGGTTGCATGATAAGTTTGTTTCATATCAAAAAGAATTTTCACAGGTTCCTTTTGGCATGCACCATTACAAGAATAGAGATACAGCCAAAAGAATGTTTTACAATGATCATCATGTTGCAAGTCATGGATATAAACTCTGTTTGAACTCATCCTTTGTGTATTCTAAAATATCTACTCAAGGTGTGATAAATGGCAGTCAACCACATAAATTCATGAAGATTCCAATCATGGAACATAATTCGGGTAGGTGTTTATCTCCTTTGGACGGTAGACAATACTCAGAATTTGGATATCATAGTGATCATAAGTTTAGGAAAGATGTTACTACTGGAGCAAGTTCTAAGAAGTGGAAACCTGTTGGTACAAAAGAGTCCAGGCCAATGGAGGGGATTTGCTCTGCTGCTACTTGCAATGCTTCAAATCTTGACCTACCAGTTTTAAGCAAGGGGTTGGGTAATATCCATCCAGAAGGAAGTTCAATTCCTTCTCCTTCATCTGATACATTTTCTGAAACTAAAGGCACAAACTCAATATCTAGCCATCAATTTCCTTCGGCTTATTATGAGCACCCAACATTTCATAAGTCCACTGCAGAAGTAGAAGATCGGAAAATTGAAAGTAATGGTTGTGAAGCAAATGGTATAAGACCAAAGGACACCGTTGAGTTCCTAATTGGCTCACAAATGGCAGTGGAAGCTCTAAATGCTTCTTACAGAATGCAATTAGCATCTGAGGTTATTCACCTTACAATGGGGTGTCCACTTGCAGAGTTTGAAAGATTCATCCACTGCGCTGCTCCTGTTATTGCTTCTTCATACGAACATAAAAAATGTTCTGTTTGTTTGGATGATCAGCTGTCTCATAGTTTCCTATGCAAGCACCAGACACCAAACTTATCACTTCGCACTGTTTGGAACTGGTATGAGAAACCAGGGAACTATGGATTGGATGTGAAGGCAGATGATTCTAGAAACCTCAATGATTCAGTGTCATTCCATGCCCACTTTGCTCCTTCCCTTTCTGCTGTTCAATTGTTTCGGTCCAACGACCCTGGTTCCAAAACATTAAATTCCATATATTCTGCAGAAGCAGCAGAGCTGAACTATCTTCAGGCAGGGACAGATAACTATGATTCGGTCAAGGAGCCTGTTTGTTCTTTTGATTGGTCACCTGATTGTGAGCTCATATTTGAATTTTTTGAATCCGAGCAGCCACATCAGCGAAAGCCGTTCTACAATAAGTATGTTCTTGCAACTCTTATGACAAGATATGTTGTCTTTTTTTCTTATATTGTTCTATTCATCTTGCAGACAGTAATCAAAATTGGATTGATGCTAACGACATTCATTTACATCTCTAGCTTTTCACTTTCTGTCTACACTTATGTCAATTTATTCTGGAACCTAGTTATTGAGGGAGACTATATCACAACTTTCAAGTAGATATATAGAAATGGGATTCCTTTTACATTTAAAGTATAAAATAATGATGCAATATGATTGATCTAAATTTGAAACAACAAAGAAGAAAGAGTTTCTTAGGCTGTGAGAAATGACCTGATAACCTATAATTTGGTTCAAGATTAGAAGCTTGGCAATGAAGTATGCACACAAAGGACTCCAAATGTGTTGGATTTAGTACACTTTTGAGTGCTGATTTATTTTCATGTTTGAAATTCTGTATATTCCCCACTTCTCTTAATTTGTATGTTAATCTTTTTTTTTTTTTTTTTTTTTTGGGAGATAAAATGTCCAGGTTATATATACCTGATTTCCTTATTGACTGCAGAATTGTGGAGCTAATTGGTGTTGGAACTTCTAATCATCACATATTTGGTGACCCATCAAAACTAGATTGTCTGAATTTGCATGATTTACATCCTGCCTCTTGGTGAGAATCAATTTTTCTACTCATATTTCTGGTTTGATGACTAATTGAAGCATATTGAAGAAAGTTGGGTTAATGTGGATTTCAGGTTTTCGGTGGCCTGGTATCCTATATATCGAATTCCAGAATCGAAACTTCCGTGCATCATTCTTGACTTACCACTCACTTGGACATTTTGCACAGAGACCTTTTCCAACTGATGCTTCCAATGAACACACAAGTCGGATTCTCTCCCCTGTGTTAGGATTGCAAAGCTACAACGCACAGGTAAGAAACCGACACTCTTTATCTTTTATGTTCTGTATTTTTTTCAATATCACTTTAATATGTGAGAGTGATGAGCAACATGAATATGGTGAACAGTACATAAAGCTATGCTCCGTGACAGTTTGGAAGTGTCTGGCAACCCTATAGGATGGTTAGCTGTGACAATAATTTTAAGAGTTTTGCCATATTACTCGGATATTTCGAAATTTACAGTCAAGTCTGAGCAAGTCCTAGTATAAGGCCTAGCAGTTACAGAATAAATAAGTTTTCATGCCTAGTCTCTTCACTCTTGCATTAAAAAATTGAGTTAGGGACCCAAAGTAGACTATACTTCAGAACTCAACTGCTTTTTTTAGCATCAAAGCCAATATGTAGAACTTTCTTGCTGTAATCCTTTGAAGAATGATAATTGTGAGAGATTCTCACTTAGGAAAATTTATTTGGTATTGACACAATTTGTCACAATATATATATTTTTTTTTTCTGTTGTAGGGTGAAGGCTGGTTTGATCCCAAAATACCTACAGCTTCTAACAGTGCAAAAATTCTCAAAGAAAGGCTCAGAACATTGGAGGCAAATGCTATACGTTTTGCCAGAGGTTGCGTTTTCAAGGATAAAGTCATGGTGTTCAACAGGCATCCAGATTATGAGTTCTTCAATTCTCGAAAAACACATTATAAATAGTTACATACAAATAAGACCATTTTTCTTACTGGCTTTTGTGAATTCGGGTTTGCCTCCATTGTAAAGGGTAAAACATCTGTAAAGGGTAAAAGGAGAAGGAACATTGTACTCCTCAGTACTTCTGTCCTGTGTCTTAATTTTGTAGATAACGGGAAAACTTTCTGTAGCTATTGAAATTGATTAGCGATGTTCCTTTTATCATCTTTATTCATATAGTTCCATATAAAGTGCACAAGTGCCACGGGAGGACTTATCTCCATGGCCTACTTTTTATACCAAGCTTTAACTAAATCTCAAGAAACAAGTGAAATCCACGGCTGCAAAAGAAGAGTTGGATGCCTTTCCATATCATTATTGTCATTGTGCCCTCTTTTTGTGGTTTGTAGTTAGGGAGATTCTTCAATAAGTATTTAAGTTAAGAATTGGTTACATATTTTTAATCTCGGCTGTTGGATTGCATTCATTAGACGATTAGATTCCAGTAATCTCTTATGACCTGTATTGGTGGAGGTCTAGGGTTAAGAAAACTGCCAGACGGCAGAGACAGAGAGTATATATGTGATTTTGGGGTTTTCTTTTAAGTGAATGGCCTAACCCTTTTCTCCAGCTTTTGCAATAAACATGATAAAGCACAGCACTCTGTCCCTTTCTTTCTGATCTTCCTTTTACATGTAGAGATAGAAACCCTTAAATAATCCCTGCCTTGCCACTTGATTTTTTATTAATTAAAGTAGAGAAAAAGACCAAAAGACAATCTTTCTTCTTTTAATTTTGGTTTAATTCAGGAAAGAAGGCAAGTGCAGAAACTTGAAAGCTCAAACATTGCCTTGCACCCTACCTGTCCAAAACTTTTACCTTGTTGATAGTTTTTTGCTTTAACAATCACAGGTAACGATTACTTCAACTACCTGAAATCCACGTGGCAGACACCCATTGAATTATATAGACACCAAGCCTCCAAAATCCAACCATCTTTCTGGATCTTGGTAGTGTTAGTAAAGAATCGTTTGCCACCCTTAAATGCTATTAAAATTCGAGATCTTTCGATATTATTGATGAGATCAGTTGCGCGGTTTACGTCCAGGCCTGGCTATAAAGCCTAGAGGAGGAGATAGAAATGTACATGTATAGGTAAAGTTAAAATTACCTCATTATTTAAAGGCAATTAAGACAAACTGGAAAAAACAGTAAAACAAGGACATGTAATTAACCATGTGTTAAATGCTGCCAAAGGTGCCTAAGTTCTGCTAAGCACCAACCAAATAAACAAAAACAGATAGTGCATTGATGTCTAAACTCAGCTTGATTCTTCCTGGGAGGGAGATGCCTTGGAACCTCCTCAATAAACAATGGTGAGAAATTAGAAAAGGATATTTAATTTTTCAAAAAAGGCACATCAACATCAGTTGCAGTTTATGTACCAGTTCTTATAAGATTTTACTGCTCAAATCATCATTGTCAAAACGACCAAACGACCACTAACATGATGAACATCGTTTGATGGTGAGCCAAATCTTATACGCAGCAGAAAAACCATTGTGAAATGGTAATAACACTATTTTCATATTCTCAGTCAATTATGGTTATATCACGAGTGATAACTTTTCTATTTGGCATATCGTAATTGCCCAAAATTAGCAAAATAGTATTATTCATGTTACACACAAGTGTTTCTTTGTATGCAGAGGATGATGATTCTCAAATTTGCCTAAAACAATGATCCCAGATTGATACTATATATAGAAATACACAATCAACCACAAAATGGCCACTTGCAATTTTTTGTGGCATGGCTAGTATAATACATTGTTAACTACATAAAACATGAGAAATCGACAAAACAGAGGAGAAGTAAATGTAGATACAGAATGTTCTGTTTTTTTTTTTCCCTTCCTCTATTTTGCCACAAGGCACCTACACAATAAACTCACTGCTGCTGTCCTTTCCAAGCAGAGAAGCAAAAGCAAACACGAAACAGAGAATTTTCACGTCAAAAATTTAATGCCCTCTGTTTTCTCTGTGGCTGTGGTGGTTCTTCCTTTCAATCAACCCTTCCATTATGACCTTCTTCTTGTTGTCTCTGCACTCTGCCTCCGACCACTTTCTCACGTTTTCCGGCTTCACATTACTTGCATTATAACGCCCTGGAAAAAAGTAGAGCCAAGTTGATGCGACAAGGATTGCAAAGACCCTGCCCCAAAACACTGTGATCGCAAGGCTTATGAGAAGAAAATATATCCCAGAGTTGAAATCAGAGGAACTCATTTGCGTGTTCTTTGATTTCACTGCAGGGTCATGTTGGTTTTTTTTGCTCTGTTTCGTTGAGTCTGATAAATTTTTGGACAATCTTTTGGATTCTGAAATCGAACTTGAACGTGATATTGATGATGGTGATAATGAACTAGGAGGAGAAGAATGCGACGTCTCCAAATTGGGTTTGGTTTCTTCAACCTTCATCAATTCATCGCTGCCCAAATTCAGAGATGCTTCACTTTTCACCGAAAAACTTTTTGATCCAAACGAGTCTTGCCTGTAACCTTTTCGATCACGAGCTCTCTTGGCCTGTAAAAATAGCAAAAAAGAAATAATAAAAAACTTCATTATAAATCAGAAACAAAACCAACCCAGATACCCATATCTGTCAAAAATTGAGGCTTTAAGATCACTGACCAGAATTGTTTCAAACACAACGGCTTTGATCGCCCGAGAAAACGTTCGGTTTGGACGAGGAGGCATTTTCGTGTTCTCTGACTTGACAGAGCACCCTCTGTCCAAAGACATGGTTTTAGTCGACAAAGAGTTCTTGTTCTTGTTCTCCTTCTTCTCAACAATCCTTACACCTTTCGACTCGAGCACCATGTCCATGTCCACGACCGGTCGGAAACAGTGCAGAAACTTGGGTTTTGGTTTTGGAACGTTTTTCATTATGTCTGCAAAACTTAAAGGAAAAAAAACGGGATTCGTGTTAAGACGCTAATTAATGGGGTTTGAAGGTTACATATAATGGATATGGTAAGTGGGTTATTAAAGGTTTGGTCAAAACGAGGAAAGAGCAAGAAAAGAAACAGAGACACTCATCTTCTTCTGTGTTTATTTTGGTGTTTTGGGTGTTGGCCGGCATGGTTTCCTGTTTTTCAATTACAAAACAACAAGTGCTCGTTTGGAACTCGGGAGTTTGGGAGTTATATACGAGGGGGGATCTTTTATGCTTATCTTGTTTTCTCTCTCCTGTCCAAATTGAAACATCTGGAGTTCACTTATCAAACACTGTTGCTAAAGTCGTCCAAAAAAGTTCAGACTTTTTTAAGTCATGTAATGATTTTATAAGCTACATAGCGATCCAAGATTTTGAAGTTTTGTTTTGGTGCTTTCAGTTGGTTTCTTATGGCTATAGGTAATTACACAACAGAACACAATTAAGTCTTCATTCAAAAATTATTTTTGCAAAAAATTAGCACAATCGGAAATCATCAAGACATCCAATTGTGATCAACAAAATCGACTATTCCGGTAGTTTAGGAAAACACAATTTTTCACAGAGATAATCTTTGAAGGAATACTTTAAAAATAGACAATTCGGATTATGAAAATACAATGTGAATGGACTCCACAAGAACGTCCTTCAAATAAACTTATTTATAAGAATTTTTCTGCAAGAGATAGGTTTAGGGTTATAATTCCTATTTGTTTTTGTTGTGTTGTGGAGTAATGGTTTATAATGAGTTAGTTGATCTGGTTGAGATTTGAGGCTTTGAGAGATAGTGGGATGCAATGGCCGTCCATTAAATATGAATGCTAAGTTTTTCTATGAGTTTATTAGGTGGGACAAATTAATGCGAGTTTGACAAGTTTCATTGTCTTTTAGCACTAGAAGAATCCATGAATATGCGACTAAGAAAAATTGAATAAATTTTCTAGTCTCGACATTGATCTTGACATTGTGTGATTCCCTTTGCTTATTTAGAAAACATCGAACCCCTTCGTTGAATTAATATTTAACTAATTTTCCTTTTTGTTTTTGAAAATGCTTGGTCCTTATATGACTATGTTTGAATATGAATCTGTAGGTTGTGATTTGACCCAAAAAAATAAAACAAACAAAATTTGGGTTGGCGTATGGCATATGTCACAAGACAAAGGAAAGCTACAACAACAACAGCTATAGGACATGCCAATATTATCATACTTTCTTGTCTTTGTATTTCAATTGGTGCAAACTACTTCTATATATATTGAGAATCTGCAAGTATACGTAAATGGGAAAAGTTTGACATAATGCACCTATATCAAATGTCTTGTATATTACGGTAAGTTTTTGTAGGAGTAGATTAGGTACAAGCATGATTTTTACAAGTTTTGTGAGTATGTGAGCATCAGTAGATTCAAAGGGACAATGAATAAATATTCATAATGCATATTTTAGGCACATCAAAAGATCCGACGAGGAACCCATGTGGCTCGGAGTGGTTGCACACTTTGCCACCATTTTCTTCATCAAAAAAAAAAAGATCAGACGAGTAAACAGAGTCTAGCTCAGTGAAAAAGCACTACTACAAAAAGGGCAAAAGACGACGGTAGAACAGAAAACCGTCGTGGATAAGTGACTTAAATAACTAAAAAACGGAGGTACTGTCGAATTTTTTTTTATAACGACGCACACAAATAAAAAAGCGTCGTCTTATTAAAAGGTTTTCTTCATAGTTAAAATCTGACCAAAAAACAACGACAACAGGTATGACAAGCGTCGTCTTTTAAAAATCAAGTGTCTTTTTTTTGGTAAAGACGACGGTTTTTTTATAAAAAGGGTCGTCTATTATGAAGTAAAGGCGACGGTTTTTTTTTTAAAATGGTCGTTTATAATGAAGTAAAGACGACGATTTTTTATAAAAAGGGTCGTCTATTATATGTAAAGAATACGGTTTTTTTATAAAAAGGGTTGTCTATTATGAAGTAAAGATGACAGTTTTTTTATATAAAAAAGGGTCGTCTATTATATTTAAAGACGACGGTTTTTTATAAAAATGGTTGTCTATTATGAAGTAAAGATGACGGTTTTTTTAAAAAAAATGGTCGTCTATTATATGTAAAGATGACGGTTTTTTTATAAAAAGCATCGTCCTTTAAAACACACTAAAAAAGGCCGCTTAAGTGAATTCGCACTCAACAAATTTTCAAATTTTCCCCCGTCTTTGAAAACCTTATCTCTCATTAACAAGCGTCATCTTTTAAAACACGCTAAAAAAGGCCACTTAAGTGAATTCGCGCTTGACAAATTTTCATATTTTCCCCCGTCTCTGAAAACTTTATATCTCCCTCCTTGAAACTTCCTGAGCTCCTCTCTTCTTGAAATCCTCATGAGCTATCTGAAACACTTCATCTCTCATCTTTCTACTCCTCATACGTACCTACCAGCCATCAACGCCATTCACGCAGCGACGCCGTCAGACGCCATCGTTCTTCGCATCAGTCATCACCAGCCGCCATCGACGCCATATTCACAGTCAACGACGACGATGTCCTTGAAAACAGATCTAGAGACCTTGCGAGATGGGAAAATCCTAGAACATCATATCTGGTCTTCGATGTCGCCTTAGGTTCGATGACAGATCTCCATCGCGCCTTCTTGGTGAGCTCTCGCCATCCACATCACAAAAGCAACTCTAAGTTAGTCAAAATGTTCTTCTGTATTGTGTTACAAATGAACTTTTCATGCATAAGCTTATGCTTGTATAGATGATGCATATTTTTTGTTAGTTAAGATGACAGCAAGATAATATAATCTTATTGTAGTTTTTGATTGCTCAAGTAAGATGACATGGCAAATAGGTGCTGCAGCTTATATCGAGTGCAGCTCAAAGGCCCAGTTGGTAGGCAACTTAGAAGAATATAAGATCCATTTGACCAAGATGACTTAGAACACTACTCCAAGATGACAGCTGAATGTGGAGAACAAGTACAAATTGTGGAAGATACAACAACCATAGGTTAATGCTTTGGATATGGTATTTTGTAATTATAGGTTATAATGTTATAAATATGGTATTTTGTATGGATATAGTAGGAATCAAGATTGGTAAACAATGTAATTACAATTGAATCTTCAAGTTTTATAAAAGAAATAATTTTTTAGGATATCTAAAATGAAATTAGTACATCATTTTTACAGATAATAAACGGCGGTTTTTTGGAACAAAACCGTCTTTTTTAGATTTAATAGACGTCTTTGAATATAATAAACGACGGTTTTTTCAGAAAAAGTGTCGTCTTTGCATTTAAATAGACGACGGTTTTTTTCAAAAAAAAGTGTCGTCTTTACATTAAATAGACGACGGTTTTTTCAGAAAAAGTGTCGTCTTTGCATTTAATAGACAACGGTTCTATAAAAAAAATGTCGTCTTCACTTTCAATAGACGACGGTTTTTTCAGAAAAAGTGTCGTCGTTACATGTAATAGATGACGGTTCTTTTAAAAACCGTCGTTTTTACATATAATAGACCACGGTTAATTACCGTCGTAGTTTGACTTTCAAAAAGATGACGGTCGATTTACGACGGTTTGAAAAGAAAAAGACGATGGTGTTTCCCCGTCATCTATTTCAATTTTTGTAGTAGTGAAGAATTTTGACAGTTTGAACCTCCATATTAATAGTCTCATATTCGAACCCCATGACACCTTTGATAGTGTGTGTGTGTGTGTGTGTGTGAGAGAGAGAGAGAGAGAGAGAAATCTATTTCCCATTTGTAGTTTAGAGTATCACTTGTATTTATAAAAAAATCCGATGAGGATCTTTGTTGTAAACTTTCTTTTGTTTGTTTTAAAAATACGTTCATGAGCTTGGTGAAACATGTCTGATTTGATGCTAAATTAATAAAGTTTGGGTTTGGGTTTGAAGTTCTGGCTCAATCAAAATTAATTAAGTTTGGGTTGAGACCAAAGGCCCCAAAAACAAAGGAAACAAACCCATGAAAGATCCTTGGGGATGAAAGGTGTAGAAATATCATCCTATGGATTTTGGATCCCAGAGGCCATACAAGCATTTCTTGACCCAACCCAACTGACTAGAAAATTATGTGAATGGGATTTTATGGATAGAAAAATAATCCAAGTACAAAATGCTCTCTTTGCCCCACAATAGAAAAATAGAAAGGAACAAAATACTTATGGTTTTTTTAAAAATAAAAAAAGGACTTGGTTCAAAACTAAACTCCTGCAGCATTGACTAGGGTTCATAAGAATTTATACAGTTGGGATGAACCTCCCCAGAAACGCGCACAATATCAATATTATATAAGTAAACGAGTGAGTTTAATTAAACACATTAAAATCTCGCAGCACTCAAATTACTGAAGTCGTTTTTTTTCAATAAAAAAAACACCAAGTATTTCAGTCAAGTCTGATCATCTGCGGAATTCCTCTGGGGAAAAAAATAACTTAAAGCTTGACTGTGACTTAGTCCAATAACAAAAGAAAACAATAAATAAATAAATAAAAAAAGAACCAATTTGGTATTTTGGGGTTGACCTTGCTCCAATCATGTATTGCATGAGATGGGAGACGAAGTCTCTGCTTCGTAGGTGAGTCTTACACACAGACATACACATGTAGTATTAATTTAATTTTTACAACAGATGCTAGGGCTAATTTATTGGGACAATCTCAACATCAGCCTTTTATTTAGATGTTAAATTTCCACTTTTTTTCCTTGTGGTTTGGAAATTTTGGTTTGAAAACAATAAAGTTTGTAATTTTCTTTCGTCTTCAACAACAATAAAGTTTGTTTTGGAAAATTAACTTGACATCCCAAATTAATTAGACTTTGACCATATGAATGGTATTGGCACACGGTGGGTCCTAAAATTTTGGAGACCATAGTCGAACGAATAAAATGTGACTCTCAACCGTCCATGGCAGTCATCTTGCTTGCATACGCCAAGTGTTATTTTTCTTTACGCAACATAAAATTCATATGTTGTTGGACTTTGAATTTGAACTATTCCATTAATAACGCGTACATATGTGGGAATTTAAGTATACAACATTATAAAATTCAACTTTTATTCCTTACCTTCAAAGAAGCTAAGTCGATGTAGATTTAGATAAATATATATATATATATGTATGTGAACAGAAGAACAAAATAAGTTGTGTTTGTTTATAAAGCTTTAGGTGTGTTCTGGGTAGTGACGATAAGGTCAGGATCAAATGGGAAGGGGACAGAGTGAGAACATGAGAAGTGAGAAACAAACAAAGAGTGCTCAATAATCTTGAGAACACATGAAAAGCTTGACTTTGAATTCAAAGTCAACACACTTTCTATCTTCTTACATGGAATTAGGAAAGTAAACGAGGCAAATATGCTTTATATTTTTTCTTTTATACATGCATGAAATTCAAGCCTGATGAGTCACGACTGCCACGTACTGTGGGCCTGCCTGGTTCTTTTAGTACTTAGAAAAGTCTCGAAAGATAGAGGCTTATAATAACTGTATAGTACTTAGTAGAAAGTATGAGACCATTTACTTCAACTTTTTAAAAGGTTAGAATTCGGACATCCTTCTTTAATTTCTACAAAAAGAAAAAAATCTCAAAGATTAGCGATTATCTTTATATCATTTCAGCTATTTTCGACTAGTTCATGTATGTCATACTGCTATTGGGATGGATCCATTTACAATATGTGTCCTAGGTGCGCCTTTTTTCTATTGATGTGATAAAATTTTGTCCCCTTTTTATCAAAAGGAAATGAAGAATTGTAGTTCTACCTCTTTAGGTAAGTATAAATTTAATACTCTCAAGCACTACTAGAATTATAAGTCCCCACGAGTTAGAGTGAGCTTAGAGCATCTCCAATAGGGGGTGTAGAGCCAAGTATATGCTAAATATACACACTTTGTTGCCAGAATCACCTGCAATGGGCATGTGTAAATGGTTGTAAAAATGCATCATAGCCGTGGAGATGCAAAATTAGATGCACATATGCAACCTTTTTTACATCCTGTATAAGTGGGATCTACGGAAGAAAAATGGAAAGAGAAGGTTGGAATTACTCTTTAGACGCCATACAAAATTATGTTCAGGGCCCCACTTGACGTCAACACACCAAGTGGTGCACTGCAATCCCCAACAGCTCTATGATGAATGGCTGAGATGGATTGGAATTCAAAATGGAAGGCCCAGATTTCCTGCAATTTGCATTGCACTTCCAATGGTATGAAATATTAGAAAAAATACCTTAAAATGTTTAAAATAAATTATAAATTTATACATAGATATTTTTATGTTAGTCATATGTTCTTTAAATTTAAATTTTTTTTAGGTCCATTTATTTGGAAAAATAAAATAAATCTAACACACACAAAATTAATTTTAAAAAATTAAAGCACAAAAATGAATTATCACAAATAAATCGAATATACATCTTTGGATTTACATCTTTTCTCATTGGAGCAAAAAAAACATTTACACCCCCCGAATGTGTAAAGGGGATGTAAAAGTGACTTAACACCTCCGAAAATACACCCTCCCACTAAAATTAAATATTATTGCCACATTTGGATTTAAAGTCATTGAAATTGTTTGGAAGTTTACAATAAAGTTGGAAGTGATGTTTTGCAGTTTTTGAATATGCTTGACCACCTCAGTCTCGCTTTAAACTTGGAGAATTTCTCTGAGTGTTCTTAAAAGTTCTCAAAGGAGGGTGGGAGGGACAACATTCTCAACAGGAGTCTTAGATACAAATTAATTAATTGTACTAAAAATCAAATTAAGAAAATAATTAAGACGACGTCATCTCATCATCTTAATTAATCTCCTATTTCTCGAGACCTTAATTACGAGTGTGGACTTCCGACCAAAAGAAAATTACGTGTGAGGACCACGTAAGTATACGTAATTAAAAACGGGGGTCCCACTCCCAGTAATTTAGTCATAGTCGTACCACAAAATAAAGAGAAAAGCTTGGTGTTGGTTCCGTCTCATTTCTTGAGAGAGAAAGGTTCTTCATTGACCATCAGGTGCGTATATTTGGAGTGGAGCCAAACGTGATTCAAACCCCACGTACGAACAGGAATACAAATCCATTTCACATGTGGTGTGAAACCTCTTACTAATACTAAGTTGCTTCCATCGTCACGCTACTACTAATTAAATCTCTGTCCTTATTGCCACATACATGTTGCGTATACTTTAATACTAAGTTGCTTCCATCGTCAAGAAATGTTGCAGATACTAATTAATAGGAGATTAATTTAGTGGTGTAATTCGATAACTTGATTATATTTCGAATTTTTTAATCGTTAAGTTAACGGAATAAATTTGGATCTTGCTTAATCTGATCTGATCCGATTTGATATAACATATATTTCATTTTATTTTATTTTTACTTACTTATATATATATATATATATATATATATATATGCATATGTAACAATCTTGTGAATTCTTTGGAAATAAATAAAATTATTTTTCAATTATTTGTATATATGACATAAAAGAATTCTAACCGATTATTCAATTCGGTACCAGATAATTCAACAAATCGGAGATGGATCTAGTTGTTAATGATTCGTCGGATTTTCAAAATTGATTGATCTGAATTTTGTTTTTGAAAAAATCAAGTCATGTATGATTTTAGATGCTCTGCTCCATCTCCAATCCGTTTACAGGCCTACTTCGCACCCCTAGTTTTTTTACCTCCCTCCTCTACTATATAGTATATATAATATATAATATTATATACATTTAATAATAGACAATTTATAATTTAAGTTAATAGCCCTTCTAAAATAAATTAGACATAATTAATTAAGTTTCAAATATTTATCCCTAACATATAAGTTTTAAATCATATATATTTTATGTACTTTATTTTCTATTTCGGTCTCAAATCTTACAATTCTAGCTTTAGCCACACCTAGCATCATTCTGTTAATTGAATCTGTACTATGAGTGGACTTCTTTGGCCACGGATCACGATAATCTTGTCATGAATTTGTGGCTGGTTTTCTTTCTCTATTTTGTCCAAAATTACCATTGCTTTACTGGCGCCATCCTTGGCCACACAATTCGTACATAGGTTGCCAAATTATACGGGTTGACTTGAAGTGATATGAGCCAAATTTAATTCACGGCTCCATGAGAAGCGTTTTCTGGTGTGTGAGGTGCATGTTATGGTACGAAGGAAGCTGCTGGCAAGCATCGAGAGCAGGGCCTGTTTCCTTGAAGCTGGCTATATGCACTCGTGTCTGTTTACTACAAATATAGTTATGTAGGGTCAAGTCAGTCTTTATACATATAAATAATAATAATAATAATAAAGAAATATGGACTCCAATGAGTCTTCTCTCTTATTAGGGTTGGGGGCCCCATTTTGAAACAATGACCACTTTGTTTAAGTGTAAATACTATACGCTGATTCATATGGGATTGTGGGTCCCAAAACCAGAAAATTATACATATTATTATCAATACTCTATTGCGTGCGACACGTTTTTGGGGACGATATAAATAAGTGAGAGTTCAACTTCCGGTAGGACCTGAAAACAAACTACTCTTCTTCTCTACTCAGACTTCACAAGAGAAGAGCAAATAGGCACAGAAAAACCCAAAGAGAAACTAGGAAAAATGGTTAGAACTCCTTGCCGTGATGAGAATGGGATGAAGAAAGGTACATGGACACCGGAGGAAGACAGGAAGCTCATAGCTTATGTCACTAGGTATGGCTGCTGGAATTGGCGCCAACTTCCCAGGTTTGCAGGTGAGAGAGACATGAATTATTAAGTGGATGATAATCATGATAATTTCTAATTGATTTTTAAAGTTCCTCAATCATTAATTGATTCATTCTTAGCCCAATTAATTTGGTTTTACTTTGAGATTAGGTCTATCAAGGTGTGGGAAGAGTTGCAGACTGCGGTGGATGAATTATTTGAGGCCAAACATCAAGAGAGGAAACTACAGCCAAGAAGAAGAGGAAACTATCATCAAATTACACCAGCAGTTGGGCAATAGGTATGTAATTAGTATTAATAAATTTATGCTTCTTTGTCTGATATCATATGGCCAAGAAGATCACATGAAATCTCATGGTTTTTTTTATTGTAATTTGCAGATGGTCTGCTATAGCGGCCGAGCTACCAGGAAGAACAGACAATGAGATAAAAAATCACTGGCATACAAACCTGAAGAAACGCATGAACAATAAACACCACAACCCATCATCTTCATCATCATCATCATCATCATCATCATCATCATCAGTCACACAAACTGATGATCAAGAAACACTCAATTGCTCAGGCCTTGTAGAGCTCGCCGTCGATCAGCTAACTAAGAATGCTGCAATTTCTCCAAATGCAGATGAAACAGCTGATCATCTTCAAGTGCCCCAAACTGATTATGATCATCTTGATAATATCTTCCAACTGTCGTCGCCGCAACCCTCCTCGAGTGAAGTCTCGTCCTTGACCACAGACAATGCCGCGGCTGCTTTAAGCAGCATGAATAATGATAATTGGGTTAATTATGTGGAAGAGGAAAATGTTATTAGTTCCATGGAAGCATATGCAGATGTTCAGTTCGGCGATGATTTCTGGACCGAGCCATTTTTGGCTGATACCTCCTACATCCCATGTGGTCTTTTGACTCCCTCCATGGATTCCGAGTTTTTCTATCCACTGTTTGATTGAGATTTCTTGTAACACACAACATGAAATCAGCTTATCTGATTTCAAATTTTATGCTTGGAGGTCTTTTGGAATGGAAATGCATGGATTTTATTAGGTTTTTCTGGTTTAAATATCTCAAATCATATATATATATTAGTTTCCTGAAAATAAAATATAAAATATAGTTCATAATATAAATCAAACAGTAACATTCCTTTGATGTTAGGGTGTGTAGAGCTAAGAGTTCCATATATGATAATATCCTGTGAGATTTTAAGAGTTAATCGCATAGATAA
Source organism: Prunus fruticosa (assembly GCA_018703695.1). Taxonomy (NCBI): domain Eukaryota; kingdom Viridiplantae; phylum Streptophyta; class Magnoliopsida; order Rosales; family Rosaceae; genus Prunus; species Prunus fruticosa. Next base: position 32,429,434 of record CM031919.1, read on the forward strand.
TTAACCAATCACATCATTTTTTTTTATAGCCTCAGTAATTTCATTAATAAAAGGGCATTACAAGAATATAGCCCCACAAAGGGCTGTTGCAAACAATAAACATAAATATTGCAAGACAATGAGCAAACACAATTTTACATCTTGAAGACCCAGCTCACTAGGAATTGAAAAAGGATCCATAAAGCCATTGCATTCGGTGTTGTAAGAAGATCATATGAGAGATAGAACTCTCTACCAGTTTGGGAGTTGGGGATAGAGAATACCTACAAGTGGAAAAGCAAATCCCGCTCAACTTTCATCAAGACATATGGTCACAATGTCTCCCAAACACCCCTAAACCCAAAGCACCAATTAATATTAGATCCACAAGTATGGGGAGAGGTAATCTGATTTATTCGTATGATGTGATGATTTTATTAGGAAGAAAGAGAGAAGGAGGATGGAAGGAGAGAGTACCATCAAAACATCCCAAATAATATCATGTGGCTGCTCAACCATATACAAATCTCAGTTATATATAGGGAAAATCATACTAGATGATGAGCAACTCTATTGGCCTGATTAAGGATCATTATTGTTGATTAAGCCAAGGACTCTTAGAGCCATTAATTGGCTCATTATTATTTAATTTGTCCCAATTGTCAATTATAATTCAAATGATTATTTATTTATTGTTATTATGTGTTTTGCTTCTCTCTTTTTTTTTTTAATTATAAAAAACAAATGATAAGGATATTTACAATGAGAAAATCCACACATAATGAAGCTATACTACCATAAGATACCTCCTCCAATCAAAAGGAGAAAATCTACCGCTAAACAAAATGCTAGTGAATATAATATGTAACCAATTAGGAAAAAGAAATTATCGCTCGAATCTAAACATGCGCAGTTGTACTTGTGCATGTATTAAATCTGATTCAAGATAAAATTAACACAACATGACATGACATGAACATAATTCTCTACATATTGTGTCGAGTGCGCAAATCAAAATGATAAAATTAAGGACAAGATTATTTCATATGATTAGGGCTTTTCCACATTGGTCAATTTTATCCTCTCAAGTCCTCGGTTAATAGTTAATGGTTAATGGTTAATAATAGCGTTTGGCTTTCAGTGCGCTGTTGTATTTGCGACTTGTCGTGACTCGTATATGTCGATTACCTTGTCAAACACTTGTCGTATCCTATCACCAATCGATGGCATAGTCATTATCAATTTATCAGGGAGGGAAAGATTATTTCGACTGAAAATAGTAATAGTTTTAACCTCATATGTAGCCGCCATAATTGATTATTTTTAATCACTTGATTTAATCACTTTTCATGTTATATAATCCACATGATTCATATGGCCTCCAAGTCTACTGCCTTTTGCTTTGAGCGAAATCCTGTCCTCCTAATTGTTAGCAGCCTTGTTTTTTTGTTTTGTTTTTTAAAAAAATTGGCAAAGGCTATCCTTTTTTCACCAAATAAAAAATAAAAAATAAAGCCCTTTAACATTAGACTCAATAAAATCCCTCACAAGTCCTTCAACTCAAAATTATAAAGACAGTAAATAATGATAAGAGGTTTTCAAAAACGGAATAATATGTTAACCTAATTATATTATTCTTGTGTTTACAACTAATATATACGTGAAACTTAATTATTTATTTTCAATGACAAAAAATTCAATTCTCTAAATGATCGTAGACCACAACTTGAATAGAAACACTTTGAATTATATTTGTTGAGCATGCATTCATTTTGATAATATGTATATTTTTATTATATTTAATATGTATTTGTCTTATAATAAAATTTAATGAAAATTAATTAATAAAAAAAAATTAAAATTTAAGCTAAAAAATTTAACTAGCCCACTCACTCAGGTTCCACCATAAGCTTATCTCTGCGGATATGGTCGTCCAACTAAAAAAGAAAAAGGGATAAAGACTAATCGAAAGAAAAAGGAATCAAAGACCGACTGACCCAAAAAGATAAAAGGAGTAATAAATTAATAAACATAAAAACGTATTAACTAGAGTCATTTATTTATTTTGTTTTGAGTACGAAATTACATTGTAAAATACAATTAAAAAATTTGGTAGTGTTGAGCAGACGTATTATTTACTTTGAAACAAGTGAAATTTTTGTACTAAATTTGTTTATAACAATTAATTGTACCAAAAAAAACAATTAATTAAACACTTTGTATAATTAATATCTACTAACATAAAGCTTTTTTATATAAAGAATTGTTATGAGCCATGATAGAACAACAAATTTCCATTGACCTGTGCTGCACGTGCTTCAATTCAAACCGAGTTATTCAAATTTCAAGTCAATGAAGTGTGAAATGAAACCACGTTATCTTTTCGGAGAAACAGACGCACTAATTTTATAATTAAAATTAACGATCGCTAAACAAAGCAGACAATTTTGATATCGTAATTAGTGTTTCTAGGTCCAACCATTGATGACATCGCCTCTTCTACGTCACTTGCTGTCGAAATATGTATACAGTCCTTTCATGGAAGCATCATCTCATCATCACAAAATGTGATGTCATCTTCCTCAAATTAATATTTTATGAATTATTTATTTCACCTCCCATGGTTATTCAATTAATTAGTTAATTATGGAAACATTGACAAGGGACAAGATAAGATGCTCCCCATGTTGCCTATCATATCATGGATCCATCCATGAAACCTTTGTATATGCTATTTATCTATATATAGAGTGTGAAAAGAGCCTTGAGATTGAGAAATCATTTGATTTTTCATGTTTGATAATTATTTGAAATTGGTCATACATAGGAAATGGTTTCGTGATACATGGGAGAAGATGGGGGAAGATGAAACCCTCCATTTTCCTTGTATTTCATTTTTCCCTTTCCATGAAAAACTAAGGCATCATTCTATGCATATTTTTCATGATCAATTTGTCCCCATTAATAATTTAAAATTATAATTTTATCCAACAACAAAGACTGTTGGTACTATATTTTGTACTTTATTTATTTCATATTTCTAACAAGGGTTTAATTGGAAAATTGAAAAAAAAAATTTGATTTTCATTCATATACAAACCAAACATGGGAAATGAAATAAAGTTGTATTTCTTGGTTACTTTTTCAGCATTACCAAACATGATAAATGAATCTTCAATTTTCCCATCCCTTAGGAGACAACTTGGGAAATGATTTCCCATCCAATCATTTCCGCAAACTAAAGGGTCAAAGAATTTCAATTGAAGGATCCACTTATTTGAGAGATATCTTTAAGAGATCAACTCATATTATATTTCAATTATTCGAACCGTTTATTTTTTTAATCAATCCACTTTGAAAAATGAAAATTTATCTAGCCTAATTTACTTGAGACGGACTTTTCAAAGCAAATTTTAACTAGGCATTTTATAAACTTACATATAACAATTTCAGAAAATCGTCTCATGAATGAAAGGATGATTTTACTTTTTAAGTTTTGGTTATAGTCGGTCTTCCCATGACCAATCAGTCATGACGCAGATGTATCCATGATGAAATCAACAGTCTCCATAAGAATGAAAAAAATTATTATTATAATTCTAGACAACCACCAAGAAAAGCACTTGTAATAATGAAGTTAGAGAAAATAAACAAATAAATATATGTAGTGCTGCACTTTTCCTATTGAATTGGCCCTTCCTTCCCGTTTCATGTGACACTTTTTGTCCACTCTGAAAATGATCCTATTTTTTTATAATCAATTGATAACATTTTCACTGCATCTTCTATATACAGGGCCCTTCAAGCTCAAAAGATATATATATGCATCTTCGAAGCCCTTTTGTTTTTCTTTCTTTAATTTACCCTCATAGTAAAAGTGATGCTACTCAATTATTAAGTTGGAAAATTTGGTCACATCAATCCCTGATATATTGATAAGCATGGGGCATTTTGATTTTGGAGTGTATAAATACTGCCAGAGTGTCATTTTGATCACCTAAAACAAACTTGACTTGGAGAGAGAGAGAGAGAGAGAGAGAGAGAGAGAGAGAGAGAGAGAGATGGTAAGAGCACCCTTCTATGACAAAAGTGGAGTGAAGAAGGGGGCATGGAGTCCTGAAGAAGACAACACGTTAAGAGCCTATATTGAAGAACATGGCCATTTGAACTGGCGTTCACTTCCCAAATTTGCCGGTGCGTAAGTTTGCAGATAATTTTCTCAATTCCAATATTGTTTTGAATCATAAGAACACATAAAGCAACATATAATTGCAGCCTGGTTTTGCATATGATCACAGGTATATCTAGGTGTGGCAAAAGTTGCAGACTGAGATGGACCAACTACCTTCGACCGGGTGTAAAACGGGGAAATTACACTCAAGAAGAAGACGATTTGATCCTCAAATTGCATGAAGAATTTGGAAACAAGTATGGCTTAGATATATATTTCCTCTTCAATTCATGACTTTCAAAGTCACTAGCTACAACTATAATCTATTGGAACATAAATTAAAGGGCTTATGAGTAAAGTCTTACGAATTTTTGTCCTTTGCAGATGGTCACTGATTGCTGCAAAATTACCTGGAAGAACAGACAATGAAATCAAAAATCATTGGCACACCCGCATTAAGAAGCTCACAAAGCAAAATCCAACATCATCTCAATTAGCCAAAGAGCAGCCTTGTAAGCACGAGTCTTCCGCAACTGTAACTAGCCAAAACACAGAATTAGGAGCTCAAAGTGGTCCAAAATTTGATGCTTCTCTTCACCAAATTTTGGAGAGCTCTCCCTTGTCCCCCGAAACATTTTCCAGTGCCTCCTCCTCCCTGAGCTCCAATCAGGCATCTGCATCTACTACTATGAGTTGGTTTAATGAATCGAAGGGAGATTTTTGGACCGAACCATTTCAATTGAATGTCCAAAGTAACTATCCAGTTAACTACTTGAGGGAGGAGGAAGTTTTATCATCACCATCCTTAACGTTCTATGATTATATAGGGGACATGGATTTGTTCGACCAGGTGATGCCAACATGGCAAGAGAATATTGATTAAATTAGGGTAACAATGCAAATGCATAATTAGCGCTTGTGGAATAAAAATTCTCAGCACCTTCAGTATAAATGTAGATCATGCAATAAAATTTCTTTGCCAACACTAAAAACGCTTCGAATTTTGGGCTAGCTTGTTATTAAGCTTATCCTTCTGATCACAAGTTGACAAAAATTACTTGCACTTGCATGAATAATTGTTGATTGTGCTGATGAGTGAGAAAGAGACATGACATGTTCACTTTTTGCTGCAAAACCTCACACTTACTGGTTTATGTAAGTGATTAAGTTGGGGGTAATATTGACATCGCTAGGAGTGGGCTTGCACGCCTATTTTTCTGAAATTTAACATGAAGTGGAAAAATCATAAAGAACGTTTTAGTAGATCGAAAAACTAACAGACAGAAATTAGTAAATCAAACTTAGACTGTAAAATCTAAATGTGAATTTGAATGATCATCGGGACAATAAGTAAAACGCACGTATGTAGAAACTATTTCGATTGTAACTTTAACAAGCAAAACAGGCCTGCAAATTAATATTTTTTACCAGCTTTTTATTTTTTTAGACACCAAGGGGAATCTAGCCTCGGATGCGCACATCTTTCTACTCTTTGTCAATAGATTGATACCCAGATATAGTGTGAATAAAGGATTGCATGATGTTGATAGCATTACATATTGGTGTAAAACTATCTCTTTCGAGTGTTCTAGAATAAATTATATTTATAATTGATCTGCCACCTCATGAAGAATCAGAAGAAAGCAGACAGAACATGCATATGCGCTATGGTAAAGCTTAATTTGAACTTTCAAGCAACTTCAGAGAACTCACTGTAGATAGATGTATGGTGGGGCCTATTTGGGGTCCGTTAGCTTTTGACGGCAAACTTTTTTGCTGTAACGAAGAAACACGAGTGGGAACAGAGGTGTTGCATGTTTGTCAAGAAACGGATCAATTAAAGAAGAGAGCTTTGAACTATACTACCCCTCTCAGTTAGAATTTTATGCCTCTCACAGAATATACTCACAATACATACTAAAATATTAAAAATTATATTATCTATTCATTACAATCATAATATGAGTTTTTATATTTTATAATCGTTTTGCATAACAAACTTGTTGCATATAAATTAATTAAAAGATGCATTAAAATCAATAAAATCAAAATTTTACAAACCGAAAAAAATCATATGTAGAGAGAAAACCATTAAAAATAAGAGAAAGATTAACAAATTTTAATTAAATGAATCAACCTAATTAAAACTTGATAATATAAAGTTTGAGAGAAAAACTCACCAGCGTTGTCTGTAGAGAAAAACTCATTAGCGATTTTTGTAATAAAACAAAAAGTAATATAATAACAAACCTTTTGGGAATGAGTTTGCAACAACGAGGCGTAGTCTTGGAGGACACATGGGATTTAGCTGGGTAGGGCACCATGTTGTACAATAAATATATTAATTAATTAATATAGGTTATTTAATAACATCATAATACTTTTTTATATAATAAAAACTGAGTGGAGGTCTAGGATTGCACTTATCCCAATGTGTCATAGCCCCTGACCCCTCCGTCATTTCATTCGATTAACTATTGAAAGAGATCGAACTTCAAATTTCCTCTGATGATTGCAGGGTTTTTAATCGCAGACGTCCCTTAATTTTGACTCCAGTTGCAATTGGGTCCTTAAACTTTTTATTGGGGCAATTACATCCGTTAACTCGACATACCGTCAAAATGAGGGGGTAAAAGCATCCATTCGGGTTCTTCATCCAAAATCGATCCAAACTCCACCCTCTTCTTCCATCATCGACCCAACAACCCTACCTCAAGAATCTGACTATTTTGGAAAGCCACATTCTTCTTCTATCATCAAACCAACAACCCCACCTCAAGAATCTGACTATTTTGGAAAGCCATTTTGTGCATACAATTCCAACGTTCTGGAATTTCAAAAAGACGAAAAAAAAAAAGCAGTGAGAAAGAGAAACTTACCCTACCTAACAATTCTCATCTTCAGGGAAACTTCTCAATTCCATAATCTCTTGGCCTCATCATGTGGTTTTCACCTTTTCTTTTGCTTTCATTTGTGTTAGAAGTATACTAGTGATTTGCCCCCTAAACTTGTATCTTGGTTGCAATTGACCTCCTATCCTTTTTTTTTGGAAAATTAAGGATATGAACTTTTTTTTTCGCCAATTTCCCCCTAACGTCTAAATCATCAACATTTCATCCAATTTTCAATTAAATCATTAAAAATCAATTTATTTTTTAGAAAAAATTAAAGAAAAAGGAACAAAACAATACCCACATATCCCCCCTCCCCTTATTGCTTCTTAGCTGCACCAAAATGGATTCAGCTGCATCCTCAACTTGTGATACTCGTAAGTGCACGAGCCGTTCGGTAGTATAGCATATGTAAGTGCGAGGTCGATTCCACAGGGATTGGTGATTGAATAATCCAATTCAGTTTTCCTACACAAAACAGAAAAACAAGAAAAATAAATAAATAAAACAAGAAAGAAAGAAAAGAAAATAACTCAAGCAGATTAAGTTCCCAAGTTCAATTAGATTAACGGATTGATTCTAGCTAAAGTATGATTAAGCCATGGTGTTTGGTCCTAACCTTGTGTTCCTAATTCCCTAATTTGATCATTTGTTGTCTAACCTAAAATTAAGCATTAGAAACCCATTAAGCATAGAAGAACAATTTAAACAACCAAACATATATCTAATCCCTGTTGTCGAATGTCCATACATACTCTTCCTATTCATAGTTCAATTTGAATTAAAGCATGGTGTCTACTCTTAATTCAAACCAAGATAGCTAACATGCAAGCCTAAATGGTGATCAATCATTCAAACTAGCATATTAACTTATAAGCATAATGCATAAGAACAAAAACTATAATTGAAACTTGGAAACTAATTAAACTTGAAACTAAATAAAAGAATTTACATAACAATGAAAAGTAAAGTGGAACTAAGAAAAACTTAAGGAGAATTTCAGAACAAAGATTTCATTACAACAATTGAAAACTAGAAAGAGAAACTAAGAGAATTTGAGGGAGAGAAGGGAGGGGAGCTCTAGAGAAGTGTTTGAGAGCTCCCCCCCTTGGGGTGTGTTTTGAAGCTTGAAGACTTCTCTATTTATAGGGTTAAGAGGGAGGAACACCATAATGAAATCCAACACCACCATTCCTCTTTTAATACAACTCATAACTCCCACTTCATCTTGTCTATGTTAGTGTGGTTGGAATCAATTCCATCCCATACTTGTTTTACTGCATCTCAAGTTTTCTTCACATGGGATTTCAAAGGTGTTCAATTGTGGCTGCCTTTTGCTGCCAACCCATGTGGGTTTTCTTCACCTTTGCTGGAAAAAACGATTCTTCTGAACCAGGCTTGGTGTAGGAGGGCCTGAGGTTTCAATATGTATCCAATGAGGCTCAAATTTGGATATGTCATAATAGACACCCATTGGAACAACTTGTATGAAGAAAGTATTCCCATTTGAGCAGTACAAGTGTACGTTTGGGCCTTGCAAGTTGACTGCCGAAAATAGACTGGAATGTATGGTGTGCATTTTGATGGGCCCACGGATTGGGCTTGGCTTCATCAATTGATACGTTTTAGCAGTCCATCTTGCAGTTCAAAATCTCTTCTTTCCAACCACATATTAATTGGGCCAATACAAGTTGGGAGGAAGAAGTTAAGGCCGAAACAAAAAGCTAACTCAATCTGCCGTTTTTGCACAATTTTGCATCTTTTCCTATCCAAAGCCATCATTGCTACCTAAGCCCCAATGAACTAAATGATAAACAGAAAAGAGATTAAAAGCACAAGTTTAACTCAATAACATATCAAATCATAAGTTAGAATGGTACAAAATGATATATAAATATGCACTGATCACCCCTCTCTTTTTCTTCCCCAACATGACTACCCATTTCCCACATGCAACTCACCCTCTTCCCCACCTGCAACTCACCCCAAGACAAATTCGCAACCCATCCCCCCTCCCCACCATCGCTGCCTCCATTTTCGCAACACACCCCCAAACCCACAACCACCCATTTACCCATCACAGCCTCCCTCTCTCTCTCAACAACTCACCCTCCCACAACCATCACACACTCTCTCTTTCTCTCTCTTCCCCCAAACCCCAGGTCCATCCCCCCGACACCCACAAAATCAACCACCTCGCCCACAACCCCTTTGTCCCTTGTGCGATTTTTGATCAAATTGAACTAGGTTTTTTTATGTGTTCAAATAAGTGCATGTGAGTTTTTTTGTTCAAATATATGGTGGAGGTTTTGGAGTTGTTGTATGAGATGTGTTTGATTTTGGGGAAGAAGGGGGTTGGTATGAGGCTTATAGGAAATGGGGTTAGTAAGCAGAAATTTCAGTGGATGCCATTTTCTCTACTCCTTTTTTAAAATAAAAACTTTATTTCTATCATTATTGATTATTATTTCAAAATTCAAATAATTTTATTTCATTTTTATTTATTTTTAACGTATAAAATGACCACTTTGCCCTCATATTTAACGGCAACTTGGATGAAATGTTGCGGATTTAGACGGTAGGGGGGTAATTGGCAAAAAAAGAAGTTTATATCCTTAATTTTCTTTATAAAAAAAAGGATATGGGGCAAATAAAAAATTAAGTACAAGTTCAAGGGGTAAATCACTAGTATACCCTTTGTGTTCATTTCTCTCTCTCTCTCTCTCTCTCTCTCTCTCTCTCTCTCTCTCTTCTGCAACCCATTCCCCCCTCCTCCTTATCCCACCCCCTCAAAACCCGAATCCCAACCCAACATGCAAAAACTTCTTTGCCAAAAACCTTGGTTTGGGTACCTCAAGTAGATGCTTTTCTGGTCGAGAAGAAGACACAAAACAGAACACTCTATTTCACATAATATACAAAACCCAAAATCCTAAGTAGACAACTTCAATTTGTCTTGATGTCAGGACCGTGGAGGGTTTCAGGGTAGAGTACGTTCTTTGGCTTTCTCTCATTGGTTTTGAGGGGGTGGGATAAAGAGGAGGGGGTATGGGTTACGGGAGAGAGAGAGAGAGAGAGAGAGAGAGAGAGAGAGAGGGATTTGGATTTGGATTTTTTATTTTTTATTTTTTATTTTTAAGTTTATTTATTTATTTAATTTTAATTTAATTGTTTTTTTCAGTTTTTTTTTCTTTTTAAAATATTTTAATTAAGATGGACTGTTTTAGCCCTCAAATTGACGGAAGTACTCAATTGAGACCAATGAGAGAGAGAGTTGGATGACCTAATTGCCTCAAAAAAAAGTTTAGGTACCAAATTGCAACTTGAGGTAAAGTTCAAGGACCTCTACAATTAAAAACCCATGCTACATGTGTATTTTTTATGCTTTTTTGGTAAGGTGGAATCCTACATGTGTATTTTTTATGCTTGTACCATGCATATGTGAAAAATGATATCGTTATTAGTAGTATTTAGAAATTTATATAGATAAAATAATTAAATATAAATATAAATCTACCTAATTATATAGTATCACTAAAAACGCAAACAAAAATCTAGATCCCCAAAGGAAACCACTATTTTTATCAATTATCGTCAATGAAGTTTGAGTTTACGCTCTCCTCCAAATAGAAAATTAGTTGAATAAGAATCTGAATGGTTGTTATTTTAGATGTAATTTGGAATTAAAATCACTAAATATAACAACAACAAAAATTATATGTTACAATATGGAGGGAAATTCATTTTATATTTTAGTAACATTAACACCATATAATGGGATGATGGACACACCAAAAAATTTATAAAATACAAGGCAAATAAAAAATTTGGATCCTGGAAGGGCTTGTAACTCATGTTGTAAAGAGTATTTTGTTGATGAAATGGGGTGGATCAACCCAAAAACAAAAACTAAACAGTAGAAATAGTACGAGTTATATGACTCTTAAGGGCTCGTTGGTACACCGTATTAGACTTCGGATAGGAGTAAATAGTCTATGTCAGGTATTTGGTGTCAACTTGTATTATTTAATTACCCTACTATTTTATACGGGTTGGGCTTTTAATACTCTCCTTCCTTAACTAACTAATACAACTCACACACCTCGGTTTAGATGATACACGCTAATTATACGGCTAGAGGGAAAAACACACGTTCTACGAAAAAAATCAGACGCTCTTTTCATCTTCTTCTCCTTATGGTACTTCTCCTATCTTCTCCACATGTTATTTTCTTCACTCTTCTCAAGGTATCCATCTCTCACTCTCTCTCTTTTTCATACTCTCTCCAATATGCTTCTTCTCTATTCTTTATATATTTCAATTTTTTATTAATTTTTTGTGGAAATTAGGTTATGAATTTTTCTTTTTTGACTTTTTTTTAATCGAATGTTTTCTTTGTATGTGATATAGTGTTTCACGTTGTGGGAATATTTAGATTGTTGGTATTAAACAGAGTAGTGCTAGTTTTCATCCAAAAACAAACAACTGTGCTAGTGTTGGTAGTTTAGTTGAATACATACATCCCTCATTCAAGTTCATACAAATCCACTTCAATAAAACTTTGGGTTAAATTGTTGCGAGGCTTTTGTATAAGTTTCATCCCAAAAATAGAAAAAGATTTTTCTAAAGTTAATTCTAACATCAATTTTGACATAGTCTTACCCATATTTGACGAAATGCATTTGAACCATCAAGTAATAACTAAGATTGTGAATTGTAAAAAGAAAAGGAAAAGAGAAAATTTAACAATCATGAAAATGGTTCAAGAGGTATTGAGTTTGCGGCCTTGGCTCTTTTGATTGCAATGTTTCTGTTCTGCCTTACTTTCTCCTTCTTCTTGTTGTACATGAAAACTTTGATGTCCAGGAAAACATATGCAGATCAATATTCATAATACAATTATAATAGTTAAACCACATATATTTCTGTATATGCAAGCAAGATGATAATACAATTTTGATAATGGATTATATGAAAAAAAAAAAAATATTGGCAAAAACAATTGAAAAACAAGTTTTGTCATATGAATCTTACCAAAAAAAAATTCATGTCATTTGAATCTCAATTTCCATTAAAATTATCACGATTTTTATTTTTATTTTTTAAAAAGTCTTATATGATGTTATTCGAACATCACCAAACACAGTATAAGTTAGTACGACTATCCGAAACAGCACAAAACGCCTTATAATATTATGGATAAATAGTCAGTACTCCCCGGAACAAATTAATATTATCTCAGACGGAAATTAGTCAGACAGTTCGATGTACGAAACAAGCCCAAAAAGTATTTACCTTTGCATCAAGGTTCTATGTTTAATTCTCCCTCCTTTAAAAATAGAGTCTATTAAACCCGGCCCGATAACTGACCATTTCCTTCTGTATAGTGGATTGATCAAGAGAAAGCCCATCACAGAAACAGTGTCTGCTTCAATTGTTTAAAGACCAGACCCACATTTCACATTCGATGGTTTTTGGTAAAAAATAATGGATACTGGGTTTTTGTTTTTGGTCCAACCATTAACTGATCCCATATATATATATATATATATATATATATATATATATATATATATATATATATCATTCTACACATCTGTGTTGATTGTACAAATAATTGAACAAATGACCCTTGCGAACACCAACATAATTGGCAAAATCACATTGCTTTCACTGTTTAATATTCATACCCACCTAACCTAACCTTGCAATATTGATTACTGCTGCATACACTAAATTAAGGATCAACGACTTTCATGGAGTGCGAATAACAGCTCTCTCGTATCCAAATACGATATATATAATTGTAGCTAGTAACTGGTCACAAGCAAAACATAAAGCAAAATTGAAAGCCACTAGGGGGTCTTCTTCCTGCATTTGCAAATGCCTATGACCATTAAAGGAGAGACAATGCGCCACCTTCGCTGTCATGGCAAGTATTGTACTACGTGGCATGCATTGAGTTTTAAAAGCTTTCTCTGGTTTCTGCTGCTGTTACATTTAAACCTAGAGGAGGAAGGAGACAACGAGGCAACCCTCACATTAATGAAGTTTGGATGCTCATCATTGTGACTCATAAGAGACCTCTCGGGCACCATGTGACTCTGCGCCTGCAGGGGAGGGGATCCACAACTTCAATTGCCACTCTGTATTTGGACAGAGAAAAGATAACAAATAACCCAGAAATTAAAACAACTCAGAAAATCAACAGAAGCTTCTTCTTCTCTCCACCAATAAAAACACTTCTGTTCTTCAACTTCTTATGGTATTTATTTCCCGTGTGTGCTTTTCAGTTGGCAAAGGGAATTGAAGTCAGACAATTTTATAAAACTTGGTCCTACAAGGATAATAATGCTTTCTTTAACTAGGCTAGCTCCAATTTTTATGGCTTCAATATATTAGAAGGAGATTGCTTGCCTGCTTCCTCCAAATCAGTTTCACACATATACAAAATAATTCATCAAAAACACAAAGAGAAAAACTTATAGGCAGAAGTGTAGGAATTTCTACTTAAATGGGACGGAGGGAAGTATTTTCCATATAGGAATTTAAAAACTTGGGCATGCTTGTAAAACAAAGCAAACATCTCATGGCTTTTAATTTCTTTCTTATAAACTACAACATAGTTGGTAAAGTAGAAGCAATCTGCCAACAACTAAACAACATTTGCCATCACGCATCTGCCAAAATTGCCAAATTAATAACTCATGACAAATTAATCACCAGGAAACAGGGATTAATCCTTGTGGAAATTAGGCAGCAATTTTTCCTCTGTGTTAATTATGCCATTATCTCCACCTCTATGAATTTGACAATGAGTGGCTCGCAGTCAAAATGCAAATTCCCAGGGTAGGAAAAGAGAAGTGTTCTGCTGCCATGGTCCATGGACAAGAGGATGATATAAGAACAGAACAGGCCCAGACTCTCTCTGTCCTAAAACACTGCAATTACCACCTCTACCCACTTCTCTTCCAAGTCAAAATTCAAAACAGAATTTTAAAGAAGTACTTCTATTATTCTATATAAATCTTTTTATTATATTGATAGAACATAAAATATCAATTCACCAATGAGTTTGAATTGTTCAAAAATGGTCCTTCGATCAGATGGCCAACTACTTAATGTCAGAACTCACCACACTGCCTTCATATTTAATCATTCATTCGAACTTAAAAGGGTTCGTAATTAAGTTTAGTAGAGGAAAGTCCGTAAAAAAATGATTAGATCACTCAAAACAAACTAGATTTGTCAATATGGTCTAACTGGTCTAATCCAGTGGAAAAATGCCTTACCTCCGCTGGGAATGTAACGCCTCACGTTAAATTCTCCGACATTTAGTCGTATGTATGTAAAAATCTACCTCCATGGCTTTAACTATCATTTGTACTAAAAAAACAAAAAAACAAACTAGATTTACATTTTCTCTTCAAGTAAACATGACTTTGGTTATAAAATTATTTTATTTTATATCGCAGCATTTCACATGTTTTGGTTATCCAAATTAGTATTGCATACAGTGCATCATTACAAATCAGGTAAACCATCATACTATAAAATAATAATAATAATAAATTAATAAGAGTAGCAATTTTCTTTTTGTATTAACAAAACCGAGAAAGAGACTGCTTCCTCTGGGTCTTTTGTTTTTATCTTCCTTTGGTCTAATGCAACTATGCTCCTGGCTTAAACAATGATTACGCTTCGTTTGTGTCATAAATCTGGTATCTTAGTCTATAATTAATTAGGGTAATTCATAAATTTGTATTATTATTTGTATTTTGTGGTCCCAATGTCCTCTGTGCAGTTGCCATCATCTTCCAGGTACAGAAACAGAAATCTCCAAAGTTGGGCCAGATGGATATCTTCTCATTAAGAAATCTCATCAGTGGTGGCCATGGGGACCATCAGACGGCTCACATGATTTGATTTATTTTAACTGAAACTAATGATGCTTCAATAACTTCATAATCCTCAGAGCAGAAACAAAAACATACACTCAGAAAGAAACAGAGAATTTTTGCAGCTGTCCAAATTTATTGGTAACTGTTTAAGCAAAGAAAGAACCCATCAATTTCTTCTTCCAAAGTCACACTGTGACAGGGGTAAAAGAGTAATTTTCCCAAAACTTTTTTTCCCGCGCTGGCTGCAAGCAAGATACAGAATTCAGTTTGTCTGGTTGTTATTTCTTCCTCCAGAAACTAACAAAGCTAAAAACCAACACATTCAGAATTGAAAAAACAAAAATTTCAATTCGAAGTTTATTTATTATGTCTTCTTGTCTTTGTTTGGTTCCTAAAGAAAACAAAAAGAGATAGCTTAAAAAATACAAGAGAGAACAATTCCTTTTAATTTCTTCTCCTACCAAAGAAAATGTAACTGACAGTGTTTGGTTTGGTTTGGTCCATCCATGATCCATGAGATAAAAACTTCTTCTGCTTCTTCTCTCTCTCTCTCTCTCTCCCATCAGTTCTTTTTTTCTTCTTTTCTCTCTATTTGTTTTCTTGACCATTTTCTCTTTTTTTTATTGGGGCAGCTACAAGCTAGTGTCACTCTCAAAGAGACCATTGAAGTGATAAGCTGTGTAGGTAGCTAAGATTGGTCTCAGCAGTTTTGGATCTGAGAAATTTGGACCCTGTGATCTTTACAATATTCACTAATTTTTCTCCTCTTCATGTCCCTCTCCAATCTTAAGGTGGTCATGCCGGTGACAATAGTCTTTCCACTTTCTGCAGAGCTTGAAAATTATGGTCTAGCACATTGGCTGCTGTCACTGAGCTAGACACCATCTCTAACACTGAATCAAACCCATCATCCACAATGTCCTGCATTGCACTGTAGCATTGCAACATGTTTTCCTGCAGAAAAAGAAAAACATACTATTAGTTGACATGTAAATTTGTACTTTCATACAACAATGATCGAGATTGTGTTTATTAAAGAAGGGTCTTTTACCTTATTTACATATGAACAGTTGGAAAGTGCTTTTTTTAGAGGGGTATTGCATAGGGAAGTAATTCATGAGAAGCAAAGAGAAGTGCATAGGCAGCAATTCTTGATGGCTGAAACCCCAAAAAGCTCAACATCTGCAAACAACAGAAGGTTTTGGTAACACTGTTCATCAAGGTGGAAAATTGTAACTCCTTAGAAGAACTGAATTAATTTTCCTAGCGTAGTTTTTATCTTATGGAAGTACCCTTTTGAGATTTGAAAGATTATTTGGGTGGCTCTGGCTTTGAGAGCCTGCAGCAATGGTGGGTCTTCAAGTTTCTGAACACAGAAGTGAAAAATGAAATGAAAGAGAAGGGGTGATGGATCGCATCCATCATAGCTCCCAAAATCAGCACTTCCATCCTTTGGTCTGTTTGCGTGTCCGAAAATGATGCCTCCATCACCCTATACATACCAAACACTCATCAAATCTAAGACCATGAATGAAAAGTATACAAAATTAATTAAAATGTAGAGTTCGACCCGAACATCAGCAAGAGAGAAATCTGCTTTCTTCACTTGGCAGCTGAAGAAAACGCAGGAGATCGCAAGAAGCTTGATGAGCCATGGCTTTGGTTGCTGTTATACCAAGCATCATTTTAAATCTCATCAAAAGTCTAACCAGAAACAATTTAGACGTGCCACTTCCCTTGGCATTTGCATTCTTTTAGAACCCAAATTGTTAATTCATACAATTTTTGTTTTCAAAAGCAAAGAAATGCTTCCAAATTGTTAATCTTTTAAGAAAGATACAGCATGGTGTGAGTTTCTTTACCAGCATTCCTTGGCAGGACAAGAACCTGGTCAAGATAATTGACAGCAAGGTACTGCAAAAGGTTATCATAGTTACAACAAAGCTGCAATGACAACATAGATTAAAACAAGTTCAGAAGTCAGAAGAAACACATAAAGTAAAGGAAAATAAAGTGAGCAAAAACAGAGTTTCTGGGGTCTGAATTGGCAAACAAGAGTAAATTTAAAGGTTTTTTTTTCTTCTCATTTTTCATGAGAATTAATACCTGAGATGGAAGCTAGCTTCCTTCGAATAGAGATGTCAAAGTCTCTAGCTCTAAGGGTTTGAAGAAGTCTCTGATGGCATGTGATCAGATTCAAGGGAAAAACAGAGAAAGTGAGTGTGTCAAAGTGGATGTCATGGGAGATTGTAAGTGGGTTTTAAGGTCGAGTCCATGGATGAGTCTGGTAAAGTTTTCAGCGAGTCTGAAAGACAGAGCAAGAAGACATTGTTGGCAAAGCAAAGCAAGTGGTAGATTAGAAAAAAAGAAGAACTTGGTGGTGTATTTTTGTTTTCTGAAAAGAAAGGGTATGCACGCTGCAGTGAATGAGTGTGGGGTGAGGCTTGGACTTCACTCCTTTACAGCTTCTCTATGACTCTCACAGTATCTTCTTATAGTGTTTTTGCAATTTGCACCGACATATGATAATGCTACTGGGAAAGAAAAATTAGGAGGAGAGGGTTTTTATCATATGTGTTGCAGCTCAAAGGAGTTTAGAGTGGACCTCACACCACAGGATTGGTTGGATTGGAGTAAAAACTTGGGGGACTTTGACCTTTGGCTATCTGAGCCAATCCACACTTCCAACAACGTTTATGTATTCTAAAATACAAGTAATTTCTTATGTTTAACAATCTGTTAACGGGTAAAACTGTTAATTTCTTATGTACATATATGAAATTAAATACTAGACATTGGAATTGAATTTAGTATTTTTTGCTAATGCACAGTAAGATATATTATTTAGACAATAACGTCACAAGCAGGTACGATATGAGCACATAGGAGAAATCTGAAGATCGAAAATCACTCATGATTTTCTTCCTTGATATGTGTATGATCCGGCCTTCTACTACTATTCAATCGAGGACTCTAAGCATCCGAAAAACCCTGAACATAGGTCTAAGAAATAAAATAATGTTGTTTCAACTTCTTCATCTCACCCTCCCCACCCTCTTCTTCCATGTATTTCATTAGCACAGTTGTAAGGATTGTGTTTAAATTACCCATACTGAGAGAGACAGAGAGGCAACTAGGAAGTAGGAAGAGAATAATATTCATAAGATTTCTATATCCTCATAGGTCGTCGAAAACGAATAACCAAGGATAAATTAGTCAACCAAGGAAACAACAAAGGAGGTTTGAAACGTTGCCGCTTTACACCAAACTATGCAACCACTCCAGTTGTGAAAGTCTTTATTAAGATGGGATGGATGGATGGAATCCCAAACACGAAGTCACAAACAATATAATTCAGTCTTTTCATGGCAATGGCAGAGTGACAGCTCTAGCATATGTCCCAAATTTAATGAGTCTCCATTCTTCCTCTACAAATAGAAAAAAGACTAATAAAAGGACAAATATTTTACTACTTAAATATATGGTTATATGCATACTCTCCCACTGCATCATAACATGCATGATCACCACTCAGAATGTATATAATTAACCTAAATCATATGTCATAACTAGTTCAATTAACAACGTATCATGGTTGATTATTATCTGATAACATAACGTTTTCTTAGATGTGTATGTGCGAAGTTCGATTATAAAAAAATCCGTTTGATCTATATGTCATTAACAATGCGTTGCCAACAAGTGGTGATTTGTTTATAGGAACTTGTAAGTTGTAAGTGCTACTTTCCTTACAGCTTAGCAATGAAGTTTTGTCCAATAATACTCAAATAAGGTATTATAACTGAATGTGCTTAAAAGGCACTACCCAATTAAGAGGCACATTATGGTAAGTACCTACCATACACACGCACCAATAGTAATTATACATGTATTTCAAATTATAGCCATCAATGATTCCACAAATTATAGTCCTTAATTAAAACAACAATTTTGTGATACTTTGCTAATCTAAAAAATGGTCAACGAGGTCTAGTGCAGTTATTTACTTGGATACCATAACTTGTATCAAGCTATAACCTGCATCAAAATATACGTGCAGTTAACATTAATGCACATGTATATTCACATTACACATGCATGTGGTGTGTATTAAAAATATACGTGCACGCTTTATATTTGTTATACCAAAATAATATAAATAATTAGTATAATTAGGCTTTAGCTGGTGAGTGAGACTAACTAAGTTTGTGGGTGTTCACTAATAATATTTGATTATGACTGTCGACCGAGACAGAGCACAAAGGAGGACCATCGATCATTGATAACTTTCTAAAATAAAAAGTGCGGTTTTATTTATATGCATCTTACGTCACCCCCTAATGGTATAGCCGTATTCCAGGTCCCTTTTTACCACATGGATTGTTAGATGGCTATAGGCTATCTCCCCCTCCTCCTCCCCCCAATGGTATCTACCAAAATGCTAATGAGAACAATAGCTACAATAAGTCTCACTCAAAAAGCCATACTCATACGACTGGTCTTGTGGAGTGAAAAGGCCCCCCCACATTCTCCAAATGCACCTACTTTTTTGAAATTATTGACCAATCCAATTAATATTTTTACCTATCACTTTTGATCCGGAAACCCACATGGCTCTTGTATAGTAAAGAGAGATATGAAATAAAAAAAAGAGTAAAAATCCCAATTAATTAACCTCCATTATATGGTCAAGTAATAGAACTATTAGTTACTAAGTACTTGTAGACTAATGTTTTGGGAATACTGAATGGCCTCCTTAATTGTAAGATTTTATAAAAATAATTCATTAAAAACATAAAAAGAAAAACTTAGGTACACACACGCTGGAGGTAGGAATGTAAGAGCTCTCTGTAAGGTGTGAAGTATTTTCCATCTTTTTTAGGAACTTTCTAAACTTGGAATCTCTTTTTAATGTGAAAGAAGAGAAATACAACCAAATTAAATAACTAGTTAATGCTCTTGACAGACTACTTAAGTCTAGGTCTTGACATAGTGACCAAGACATCACAGCTCACTGCAAATAAACAAAAAATACCAAATAAATATGGTTTGGCACATGTCATTGGCAATGTGCTTAAGTGAAAAGAAAAAAAAAAAAAGAGAAAAACAGTTAGTGTCGGCCCTTTATCATAATTAGACCGTAACACATAATTATAGATCATGCCATTCAATCTATTATGTATTTATGTCCTTCAATAAATTTTCTTTTGGCTCCAAATGTGTCCTTTGAAATTTGATTCATCACTTTCATTGTTTTGACATAATAATTTTCTTGAATTGGACTCTTACCCATTTGGGTGCTCATTGGCTTTCAGTGCTCGGAAACTTAGAGGGTAATGGCGTCAAAATCAAGTCATATTGTACGATTCATACTCAATTTCAACTTCTAAGAATCCAAAGTTATCGTATTTTACTGATTAATGTAAGTTGGGAGGAAGAAGCTTAATTTTGTGTGTGTTATTACTTAATCCGATAAATGCTTATTTGCTTTGAAGAACGTTCCATTTTTTTGGGGGTTGCTTTAAGTTGCTCCATTCAATCCCCTACTTTTAATCATTGATATGGGTACCTTACCTATATATATATATATATATATATATATATATATATATATATATTTCTTTTCTTTCTTCCTACTTTCTTTTACTTTCTTTGTTGTTGTTGGGTGTCTTCATTCCTTTGACGAAAACAATAGGTTCTCTTTCGTTCTCCTCTACATTGGTGCAAGAGTAGCAAAAAGAAAGAAACCCAAAGAATACAATCCTCTCTTTCTTTCTTATAGTCTTCGGAACACAAATATATGCACAGTCCCTTTTACTTTTCCTCTCCTCTAGCTTTATATATATATATATATATATATATATATATATGGGTGAGATAAAAAAATTAGGAAGACTAATTAATTAATTAATTAGGTTGTTAATGGAAGAGTTTTGATTTGCCAAAGGATGAGGGTGGCAGAGAGTGAAGAGGTTGAGAAATATTGCACGCTTTGGGAGTGATATTGTGAGAAGGCAGAGTGAGTGAGAGAGACAAAGGGAGACTGATGGAGCACATGATGAGTGCATATTTCACGCCATACCCCCATGCAGATAACATCATCATTCATTCTCTCTCTCTCTCTCTCTCTCTCTCTCTCTCTCTCTCTCTCTCATTTGCATTTGCAAATTCATGGCGGAGAGAGGGAAGTGGGCCTGGTTCTACTTTGGGACAAAAAAGTGAAACCTAGCTATACTCAATTATTTATGTCTCTCCGGAAGTAACTCATTGGCACATACTGAATGCGAAATCCCCAGCTACCACATAAACAGCTCTTGCGAGAATATAAGTCTGTTTACCTTACACATAGAGTTCACAGAAGGAAAATAAAAAAGTAAGTTATAAGACTGTAATTTCTTTTCGAACAAATTACCGTAGTTAGCTTACAGTTGATCAAAATTCAATGATTAACATTTTAAAATTGATCAAACTTGAGTGACAACCGTTGAATTTTGGTCCATCAATAACCAGGGTAAATAGTTGTCCTTAAACTCCATGTGCCCACCCCTATGTAGGGAGTAGGAACCCAATAGAACACCTTGTTCATATACACTCTT